>APFE030771502.1:16306-55081 GCA_000404065.3 Pinus taeda
AGATGTGTTGATCCCTAGTTTTGGGTTCATGGTATTGAAATGTTATGGTTTTGGACCATGGTATTGGGGAAGGCCTAAGGCTATAAAAGAGGAAGGAGATCTTGTGACAAATTACCATCTGAATTATTATTGAAGATCTGAAAAAGTGCTGGTATATTGGGTGGTGATGCAGATCTGGATCTGAAGAAAGGAGGAACCATTAGCGCAAAAGGAAGGATAAGTTCTATTCATGGGTCATAATCTTTAAGCTTGAATGACAGTATCTTTGTCTGATTTTGATCTACTAGATGTGGTGCTTGTTTGATCTATAAGTTTGATAATCTGGGTTAATTAATGATTGAATATCTAGAATAATGTGTTGTCCTTTATAGATCTATACACAGGTTCAGTGAAGCGAAGGCGCGTATACACGCAGTTTAGGTGAAGTAAAGGCGTGTATACACAGGTTGTTCCATACGCAGATGTGTATGCACGCAAGTTGCAGACTGTTGAAATTGCGTATCTGCTTTAAGTTGTGATCTAGCTATTTCTGCTTATTGCTGCTGTGTTCTGGGTTCTGTTGTGTGGTTTCGGGTACTGTGTTTTGGGGACAGCTGGCAGAGAAGTATCTACTTGATTTCAGATCTAGTTGGTGAAAAGGAGTTTGGTTGATGAAGAATTTCTTGATGATTGGTTGATGTTCATGGATCCAGTCTGAAAATTAATGAAACATGGTCCTTGGAAGAAAGAGAAGGTTGTAGCCTTCTGTAGGCCAGCACCTACGTACTAGTATCTTGGCTAGTGCAAGAGCTAAAGGGGGTTGTAGCTCCCTTCCAGGAGAAGCTGGAAAACGAGAGAGAGTTGTAGCTCTCTGTAGGTTGCAGCCTATGTACAGGTAAAGAACTGCACCAGTACATTGTAAACAGAAGTTTATAATTTAAAGAAAGATAGAGAAGAATTGCAGCAAGTGGTTTTCACCCACATTGGGTTTCCACCTTATATCTGGTGTTCTTGTGTGTGATTATCTTTCTGCTCTGTTTTACTATCTCTAGTTACTGGTTATTTGATGATGCATCTCAGATTAACAAAACATCATCTGAAAGTTTAAGTAAATTAAAAGTTTGCTCTGTATACACGGTTTTACTTCTGAATAGATGCGTATATATGCGGGTTGAATTAACTGAAGTAGTGTATACAATGTGATTTTTGAAAAGGATTATTTGACCTCATAATACTGATTCACCCCCCCTCTCAGTATTATTTCCAACACGATATGATTAGGCCCCACTCTTCTGTTAGACTAGGTATAAATGAATCTTTGGGGTTTGACATCATATAAGTTCAAAGCTAAGGTAAGATCCTCCATGTATTCCTGTTGGGTGTCCCTGATTATGGAGCCTCCCCTTTTTCGTGGCGGCCCATAGTAGTATTGAAGTCCCCCCAATGATGCAGTTATTCCCATACTCACTATTTTTCAAGTCCATTAGGGATTTCCATCATTCTTGCTTTTCCCGGAATTGGGTAGGCATATATACATTTATCGCAGAGAAGTGTTGATGTTTATCAATTTTGTTAAAAATAGTAGCTATCCAATGCGTATTTTTTGGAGTACTTACTAGATTTAGCTTTGTCGAATTCCACAATGTGCAAAGGCCTCTAGATTCCCCTCTTGATCTTACTATTTCTATCTTGCTAGTATTCCAAAATTTATGTTTAATGGATTTGATGGACTCTTCATCCAACTTGGTCTCCTATAGTAGGGTAACTTCGGGCCTTTCTTTGCTGATGAGGGATTTTACTTCCGTGATTCTCTTTACCAAACCTAGTCCTCTACAGTTCCAAGATATTATATTCATTAATCACTTTTTTGGGTTCCCCAACCCCTTGTTAGGGCCTAAGTTCTTTCCTTTCTTCCCTCCACCTCCTTTGTTTCTTGCATTTGTTAGCTATCATGGGATTTTATGTTGTACTCCTAGTTCTTTGTTTTTCTCATTATTTTCCCATCTGACTTCATTCTTTGTTTTTCACCTTGCCTTCTTCTCATTTGGACATGTTATTTCTTCCTGATCTACCTTCTACCAAGCTTAGCTACCCTGCTAATCCCTTTCCTTTAGGAGAGTTCTCAAGGCCCTCTAATCCCTCGTCGTCTTCTAATGAGTCTTCTGAGGATATCTCAGTTTCCAGACTTGAACTAGATTCCATGTGTCCTCCAGAGGGGAGGACCAGAGTCTCGGAGCAAGGGGCGGAGACCCCAGTAGCCGGAGAGGGAGGTAGGGTGGTTTCAAGGCCAACCAAGCCAGACTTTGATTTCAATACTTCAAAAATGTTTGCAGTTTCCAATCCCTGACGACCCCCACCAGGCCAGCAACTCAGGGGGGCTGAGGCCGTCCCCAAACCAGGGGAGTTGTCATGGGGCTGGTGCTTCAAGGATTTACGGCACTTGACCTGAGTCTATTGCTCTCTAGATCCCCCAGAAGGTTTATCCACAAGGTCACCCCCTTTAGGGCATCCTTTAGCAAAGTGCCCATATTCATGGCACAATTTGCACTTGAAGGGTAGTTGATCATAGTCAACCTCTTATACGTGTGACCAATTATCCATACAAAGGTTGACTGCTGCTGAAAACCCTTTTTCTAAGTCCAACTCCATGCACATCTGAGCACAGGATAAAAGGCCATCCTTTGGTTCAAAGCAGTCAATGTATTTCCCACAAGAGTTACCAATCATCTGGGATGTCGCATCGTTCGAGCATTGGAGGGGGAGGTATGGGAGTTTCACCCAAACTGAAACTAAGGAAGGGACATCACAATCAGGATTGAAATTGGGACTCCACCTATCCAAGTAGAACCCCTGGTACCCCATAAAATATAGGCCACTCTGAAAAACAAGGTCCCGGTCTAGATGATTTTCGAAGTAAAAAATGTAGAACCCTTTGCCACAGAAGGAGGAAATCACTACCCCCTTGATCACAGGATTCCAATTCTTTTCAACCCATGCCTTAATTGTGTGGGGAGAGGGCCAAAGGCCCATGAACTGCCCAATGAGGTCTCTGTCGGCCAACTAGAGAGCCCTCAAACAAGCTTGAGGGGCACAAATATCAATTTTGGGGATATCACTAGTTTCTTCACAAACTTAGAGTCCCCCTGCTTGCATAATTTCGGGCCAAAGGCCACAAGTGAATTGAACACCGCTATTTCCTCTTGTAAATGTGCATTGGCAACCTTCACAGGCCTGTCCTAAGAAGGTGCTGACATGCGCCCCTCAAAGTCCGAGAGGAACGCACTTGAGAAACCTTTAGTACCTGCAACCCAAAAACACAGGAGACGAGAAAGGAAGCCAACGAGAGGCGCCTGAGGAGTAAGGAAAGAAAGGATGTGACCACCAAGCTAACACAAGATGTGTAGAGGGACAGGGGCACCAGGTCAAGTAGTACGACCACAACCTGCACTGATAGACAAGAGAAACTTCGAGCCAGAAAAAAGAGCCACCTCTGAAAGAGGCAGAGAGGCAAGGATAGCGAGCCAAACAGACTCACCCTGAGTAGACATGGTCAGATAGTGAACTCCAGTAGAAACCAACATGGAGCACGCATAAGGGGCCATAGCCCAGCCAAAGGGAGAAGGCTGCCAACTTAGGTCAAGCCGCCATGGGTCCACTGTAGCTTCCTCTCTTCTCTCTCCTTTGTTAATGGCTTTATGGAGAAGATCATGTTGAGCACTCCTATTTTTATTAGTTAAATATTATTAATATTATTATTATTGTTACTATTTTTATGCTCTTAATATTAATTTTTTTTTTTGGTGAATTAGAAGAGTGTTTCATTAACCAAAGAAAAAATTACATGTAGCATGGATTTTCAAAGTCTATAAAATGTTGTTTATCATAAAAGGACAACAAATATTGGTATCTGAACAAAAAATACTAGTATATTTACTAATCAACAACAAACTATCAAAAACTGACAATTGTTGGAAATATTGTTTTCATTGATGTTAGAGAAAGGGGGGACTACTTAATTCCAAGATTAAAATTGGAAAATGAGGATTGTTGGAAATATTGTTTTTGGACTTTTCATTTCCCATTTGGGTACTATTGTAGTGGCTTCAACCACCCTCCAAAATTTTCCCTTAGCCTCATTGGAGCCTCCCTACCAACCTCCACAACAACTTTCCTTGCTTCATCAAGTCCTCCAGATTCAGTGTCTTTCTTGCTCAAAGGCAGCCTTTCGATCACAGTTTGATCTTTTCCCTTCACAGGTTGCTCATATGGACTTGGTTCAGTTGCAAGCTGAGCAACTTCCCCTTGAAAATTGCGCATTTCTGGAGGGAAACCAACCTTCCCTCCAGAAAGTGCGCAATCTCCTCTGACAGCGTGCTAGGCTCCAGGATTGCGCAACCATGCCAACCAACCTTCCTAGCTGGATTTGCACAAATTTTCCCAGTAGGAGGCTGTTTAGCCCAGTATTTGCTCAAATCTGGGCAACATTTAGCTGCCCTACCCAAAAATTGCGCAAAATCTCCTGGGCAACCAGCCTCGATCCCAACCAGAAATGTGCATTTTTCTCTAGCAGTCAGGCAGGTTCTTGCATGTGCAGCTGAGTTGACTAGTTCCCTCCGGGACTGAGAAAAACAGACTTGCATGCATGGGATACTTCTCCCAAGGCAGCATGCAAAGTCATCCCTTGTTTCAAGGATCTGTGTTTAGCAGTTGGGGGTTACATGCAAGGAGCAATTCAGAAACCTCCCACCAAGTGTCGCTTCCCCTATGTTTGTGGCATGCTCGTCACAGCCTCAATGTTATCAAAAATCTTCAACTAGATGTTGTAAAGCTCATTCCTCACATCAACCTTATAGCTTTGACATCCCACATCACAGCTAGGAGTAGTCGGCACATTCAACTCAGTTTTTTTGGGGTAAGCTCGCTTCCCATGCCTTGTGCTTCATTTCTGTCGCTTTTCGTGTTTTCACTTGTGGGAGTACTATTTGCTTGATTTCTTTGAACGCTTACTTCCATTTACATGTATACTAGCTTGTCCTAGCTTTGTTTCAGTTTTCATTGCTATCTCACTACTGTCACATGCATGAAATTGTTTTGCATGGATGTTCACCCAACCGGCAAACTACCTCACCCACATGCATGATGATCTTCTTGCTGAATCTTTCATTCATCTTTTGCATGCACTGTTAATCACTTCTGCTATTACTTCATGTTGTTATGCATCCATTGACTTACTTTCTTTCAGTTTCCCGTCGACGAGTCAGGCCACCTTGGGTCGGGCTCTTCTTTCACCAAGGAAACATTGAGCAATTTGGGAAAGGAAGGGTCACCTTCCTCTCTAGATTTGTGCATTCCTTACCAACACTAGCCTCCAAGACTGTTTTGCACATTTCTGGAGGACATTGGCTACTTGGCCCAAGAAATTGCACAAATATGTCCCTGGGCCAGCAGTCCTTCCCAGATGGAATTGCGCAATGCGCAATCCCAACAATTAACAGCCAGACTGGACTGTGCATTGCACAATTCGAATCATCAGTCAGTCTCTTAGTAGCCCAGACTATGCCTTGTGCAACCTTGGCAGTCGGTCTCTCGACCTCTGGGTCGAAATTGCACAACCTTCATGATCATTCACCTAGATATATTGCAAGTCAGTTCTCATGTTCATTTTGGTTTTCAACTGATAGATTTCTTTCTATGAGTGTTGCCATGTCTCTAGGTATCGCAGGTGTTTATTTGCCTCTCAACAGTATAGTTGCAATGGTTTCCATGAGATCAGAGATGAAGGAACCTTTCAGAGCACTCTTGGAGATACAATCGATCAAGTGTCTATGAGCTTGCCTACTCATGAAAACATAAAGTTATTCGTAGACAAGGACATCAAGAAACAACATCACAGGGAGCAGAATCATGAACAACAATTGTAGGGAGCATACCGAATGTAGTGAATAAAGAGAATGCAAGTCGAAGGTTGTTGACAAGATAGAGGCGGAACAAAGTTGCAAGTTCAAGCACGTCCATTGATGATGAAAGGAACTTTGGAGAGTCCGGCTATGAAGTGACGGTGGGACATGAAGATCGCACGAAGGCAGAACATGGAACAAAGAAGGAGTTGCATGTGTTGAAGTAGCAACTCAGGAAGAACATGAAGCTGCACAGACAAACGAATGAGTTGCAACAGGAACAGGGACAACAATGGGCGCAACATGCACTCACAGATGAAACTGCGCCTGTACAAGTTAAGGATCCATCTTAGCAACTGACATAGAGAAGACATGGTGAGCAGTGTTGTTGATCGCATGCAAGGGATTCGGCAGCATGCATGTCATTGAGCGCGCGCATGCAATCCAACCCATTCAACACACTCACTAAGGTGAAGACAAGAAGCAAACTCCAGCTGGAGTTGAATATGTACTTCGACATGTTGATGCGCATGACCACCAGTACACACTTGAAGATCAACATGGACACCATGTATTAGTGTGTTGCCAATTCAGCCACACCCAAGAAGACCATGCGCATGTTAGTAGACGAGTTGGATGAAGGGGCAGAATGAATGCACCGGTTGCAATAGAGGCAAGAGTTCGCTTCAGCAAAATGTCACCATGAGGTGCATGCATACCATCACGGGTGACCAAGCTTAGCATTAGCTCACCACCTTCACCATCACAGGCATGTCAAAGATTTGGTCTTATCACGATGGACCGAGTGTTAGTGATGTCTTTCAAAGGATTGCTCAAGCCATGTTGTCTCACATGAGTACATGTGCATTGTAATGTTGAGTCATGTCAAGTGTAAGTCAAGTGTCAACAGTTGGATGTAATAGTCATAGAGTAGGTGAAGAGTCATGAGGGTAGTTGAACTATCACAAAGGGGAATGTCAAGGGTCACCCCACCCTTTGCTATAAATAGTCCCTCATAACTCCTTGTATAGGCTTTTGGTCAGCCAAGCTTCTACTAAGACTATCTTGAAGAAGGCTTGGATAGTATTGTAACGCACCTTGGCTTCTCCACTGCATCAAGCTAGTACGCCTCTTTGGAGGAGTAGGCGGTTGTGGCTATAACGTTCCACTGTTGGGGCTAGTAGGTTTACATGGTGTATTATATGATTGTGCCTTACACTTATTTAATAATAAGAACCAACACATTTTCATGCATATGTTGTTATTGTAGTTGGACTGTTTTAGTTGAGTTAATGATATATGTTGTTTAAATTACGTACTTGTATATGAACTGATTTGCATGCAATTATATGAATCTTGTTGCTAATGTGTTGCATATTTTGTTAATTCTTTCACTGTTCGTGCCGACTACTCTGTCAGACATCAGATAGACCTTTGTCATGAACATTGCTATATCAACCGTCACACTCGTCTAAGACTGATCCATGAGTGTTGCTCGTGTTATCTTACCTTGTATGTTGTGACTGTTGCATCTGAGTAGACTACTCCGTCGGAAGCTGTGCATGTCCTTTGTGTGGTGTGTTCCTAGCCGAGTTGGGATTGATCTCTTTCAACCTAGAACTCAGCTTCACCTTCCTCTCCCTTCGAAGTGTTTGAACCTCTCATACACATTCCTTGACTCTCTGCATCAGTCACACCCTTGCTAATGACAGAGTTATCTTACTTTCCTCTATGCGACATCGCAGTCAAGGCATTACCTTATGACCCACTACTGGGACTCCTACACCAAATGGTCTGAGGTCTAATTGGGACTTCTTACTGAGGAGATCCCCTTGACATGTTGGTGGGTCCAGCACTGTCAACATTTTTGGTACTAGAAGGAGGGCCTAATGACAGCAGAGTCCTCTCATCTAGTTTTGAACCTTTGCATATCTTTCATGGAGTCTTGGATTCCTCTTCCCCGAGGTGTTTTTCGAATCATGAATATGTCTCCATCTTGGGGAAGATTTTCAATCTCTTGTCCACTCACATGTATGATGGTGAAGGAAAATTGGCCTGACCTGAGCTCTTACATAACTTTCTTTCCATGATTTATGAGGAATATGTGTTTACTGACAAATAGGTCAGTTTGTTGCTTGCATACACACTTCATGAATCTCCATTTCATTGGGTGCTCAACCTACTGGTTGACACCATGCACTCATGTGAGCACTTCTGTGACCTTATTGAAGACACGTTCTATCATTTTGATCCAGACCATCTTGACTGGAAACTATTACAACAATGAAAGGCTCCGTATGAATTCGTTATTTATTTTTGGCAGTGCTTCCGTAACTTATAGTTTCAAGATCTGAGGATCCAGATGAAGTTTGCTTATCCCTAGGACCGGTTTGAGTACTATCTTAAGAAATCTTCTCATCCCAAGAGAAAGCTTGATGTCAAGTCTCACTCAACCTTCTTCGTTGATGGAACTGTGCAATCTCATGTGGGAGCAGGCACTATCTCAACAAGCTGTCCGCCTCTCTCTCATTCAATAGTTCCACCATTGCCTAGTGATGTTGAGGATCATGTTTGCACACCCGTCCATCCTTTACACTCTCCCAACATCACTCCAGTCCATTTTCAGATTTAGTTGTGAGTCTTTTGAGTTTCCATGTGCATTCTTTTCTTCGACCTCTGTCTTCACACTCAAGTGTTCCTCTGGATGATGTTGTCTTGTGTTCATCCATTCTAGACTCTTCACTTGTTGTGAATGAGGAACAACCCACTAATAGAGTTGGTGTTACACAACCAACATGCGCTTTCATTCATGAAGAGTATGAGTGGGAGCTTGAACATCAACACTCAGAGAAGGATGACTTCCTTCCGTCCGAACCCCCTCCATTCTTTCCTAGCCTCTTTGGTGAACCTGCCATCCATGATTTTTCATGTGTGTCTTCATCCACAGATGCACCTATTGTTGATCACTCACAAAACTCACCAGATGTTAGTCCATCATTCAGAAATGGGGAGGATAAGTTATTCATTGATGATCCACTTGATCCTTCATCTATCCTTTCCAGAAACACAGAGGATGAGTTCATTTGCTTTTCATCTACCCCTCTATTTGATTCATCTGATCATGGGGATGTCGAAGAATTAATTGATTTTTCTGATCGGGGCGGTCGTGATCCATTTTCTTCTATTTTTTATCATGACCATTAATCTATCGCAGTTGATCTTTCGAAGCCACCGGTTTATGATGATCTACCTGATGATGAAGATGAGACACCCAAGACTGTCAAAGCACTTCAACTTGAGCTGATGGTTATGTTAGGCCCTCACTCTCTTAGAGTTAATCTCACTTCCGATCATGAAATCGTTCAATCACCCAACGCTCCTCATCACTCATCAATATGCATTGAAGATCCATCTCACATATAGATCACGCTTTCTCCACTCGAATTGCACAATCCCATTGCTCTTGGTTTGGAGAAGTCTTACATTACAAGCACTTGTTCGCGACGCAAGTTGTCTCTATTTCTTTCGTTTGCTTACATGTCTCAGTCAAGAATGTGCTTTTGCTTCAAAGTTGCACGTAGTGTCACATAGCACCATGACAAGTCCACGGGCCGTCCGCCAAGCACATGCACTCACTTAGGCCCCGTGGGCACTTTGAAACATGAAGTGTGGCTATCTTCATTGTTATATCTTTCTTGTATGCTGGTCTACATGACCGGATTACTCATTGGCCGAGCCTTCACCCACATGGGTCTACCAATGTGCCGATAGATTCATTGGAAGTATCACTTCATGTGATTAGGCCCATGCACCGTTAGTGTATGTGTAGGAGTAGTGTTTGCTTTCAGTCGTTTTCTTGCATGCTTGTTTGCTTTCATGCTTTGATTTCTTGTTTGTTTGCTTTCTTTTTGTTTACTTGCTTTGCTTTCATTTTTTCTTCTAGTATTGCTTTTCTTTATTGATTGTTAGTTCGTTCGTTTTTTTTCATTCATAGGTTAGTTTTGCATGAAACCATGTGTGACTCATGAAATGAGCTGGGTAAAGTACAAGAGGGTTTGTACAACTATCACTACTTGGTTATCTATCATATTGCCTCTGGATGGTGAACTTATTACTCTTAGTCCATGATACATCGAAGGAAAATGCATACTCTTTGAAGTGAACCTTGGTGTAAACACAACACTTGTGTGCTAACTGGTGTCACCTTCTCTAGTCGATTGTTTTTGGGTTAACCCTTGTTAGCTTAGTCAAGTCGAGTAAGGTGAGGGGGGGAAACCTTAACAAGCACATCAAATATATAATAAACTACATCTCTACTGGGACAACCTCCTCTGTTCCCAATAAGTTGGGATCACTCTTCCGCCTCTTCAATGAATAAGTGTTATGCATAGTGAAAATGAAAATGAAAAAATAAAAATGTCAAAAAATTCAAAATGAAAAATGAATAAGGTGAAAGAAGAGAAAGGATTCCTGCGCAAGGAGGTGATGTAAATAACTCTATCGGGGTACTGACCAAGCTCGCTGGTAGCAGAGCCATGCTTGTGTTCCTATGTGACTCCACCAGGGTACTGTCTAGGCCTGCTGGTAGTGGAGCAACACCAGAGATGAAACTAAGACTCTGATGACTATACTGGCTATGCACCTATATACCCCTCAACCCTAATCGAAACAACTATGTTGCCTTGGCTTGGAGTGTGTGTCAATTGACCAAGAGTTTGGCAGATGCTACATCTTACCAACAAGCTAGTGCGAAGCCAAGACGAGCTAAGAGCTTAACAATACTTCCAAAGCTGTTAGATTTGCTTTTCATGAACAAGGTCCATTCAGAGAGCGGGAGTTCTACTAGTATGTCGCCAAGTGTTGTAGTGGCTACAACTACACTCCAAAATTTTACCTTAGCCTGTTTTGGAGCCTCCCTACCAACCTTCACAGCAGCCTGCTTTGCTTCGTCAAGTCCTCAAGCTTAAGTGTCTTTCTTGCTCAAAGGCAGCCTGTCAATCACAGTTTGATCATTTCCCTTCACAGGCTACTCACCCGGACTTGGTCCAACTGCAAGCTGAGTAGCTTCCCCTTGAAAATTGTGCATTTCTAGAGGGCAATCAGCCTTCCCTCCAGAAATTGCACAATCCTCTTTGATAGCTTGTTGGGCTCCAGGATTACACAATCCTGCTAGCCAACCTTCCCAGTAGGATTTGCGCAAATTTTCCCAGAAACAGGCTATTCAGCCAAGGATTTGCACAAATCTGGGTAGCAGTCAGCTGCTCTGCTCAGAAATTATGAAAATGTCTTGGGCAGCTAGCCCAGCTCCCAGCAAGAAATGCGCATTTTTCTCCAGTAGTTGAGGAGTCTCTTGCATGTGTAGTTGATTTGACTGGTTCCCTCTGGGACTGAGAAAAACACACTTGCTTGCATGGGCTACTTCTCCCAAGGCATCATGCAAAGGCATCCCTTGTTTTAGGGATCTATGTTTAGCAGTTGGAGGTTACATGCAAGGAGCAATTCAGAAACCTCCCACCAAGTGTCGCTTCCCCTAGATTTGTGGCATGCACGTCATAGCCTCAATGTTATCAAAAATCATCAACCAAACACTACAGAGCTCATTCCTCACATCAACCTTGTATACCTCACATCCCACATCACATCTAGGAGCAGTCGGTACATTCAACTTAGTTGTTTTGGGGTAAGCTCGCTTCCCATTCCTTATGCTGCATTTCTGTCTCTTTTTGTGTTTTCGCTTGTGGGAGTACTGTTTGCTTGATTTCTTTAAATTCCTATCGTCGTTTACATGTATACTAGCTTGTCCTAGCTCTGTTTCAGTTTTTGTTGTTATCTCACTACTTTCGCATGCATGAAACTGTTTTGCATGAACGTTCGCCCAATCGACGAATTGCCTCACCCACATGCATGTCATCTTCTTGCTGAATATTTCATTCATGTTTTGCATGCATTGTTAATCACTTCTTCTATTACTTCGTGTCGTCATGCATCCATTGACTTACTTTCTTTCAATTGCCTGTCAGCAAGTCGGACCAACCTTGGCCCGCACTATGCTTTCACCAAGGCTGCATTGCGCAATATGGGAAAGGAAGGCTCACCTTTCTCTCCAAATTTTCACATTCATGCCCAACATTGGCCTCCAGGACTGTTTTGCACATTTCTAGAGGATAGTGGTTGCTTGGCCCAAGAAATTGCGCAAATTTGTCCCTGGGCCAGCAGTCCTTCCGAGATGGAATGTAATCCCAGAAGTCAGCAGCTAGACTGGAGTGTGCATTGTGTAGTTCTAGCAGTCAGTCAGTCTCTAAGCAGCCCAAACTATGCCTTGTGCAGTCTTGATAGCCGGTCTCCCGACCTCCTAGCCGAAATTGTGTAACCTTCATGATCATTCACCCAAGTATGTCGCAAGTTAGTTCTCATGTTCATTTTGGTTTTCAATTGATAGATTTCTTGCTATTAGTGTTGCCATATCTCCAGGTATCACAGGTGTTCATCTGCCTCTTAGTAGTACAGGTACAATGGTTTCTAGGAGAGCAGAGACGAAGACAACGTTCAGAGCACTCTCAGAGATGCAGTCGATCAAGTGTCTATGAGCTTGCCTACTCACGAAGACATCAATTTGTTTCGTAGACAAGGATATCAAGCAATAGCATCATAGTGAGCAACATCATGAACAACAGCTATAAGAAGCATACCAAATGTAGCGAACACAACGAATGTGGCAAACATAGTAAATGCGGAAAACACAGTGAATAAAGTGAATGCAATTCGAAGGTTGTTGACAACACAGAGGTGGAACAAAGTTGCAAGCTCAAGCATGCCCATTGATGATGAAAGCAACTTTGGAGACTCCAGCTATCATGTGACAATGCAACATGAAGATCG
Source organism: Pinus taeda (assembly GCA_000404065.3). Taxonomy (NCBI): domain Eukaryota; kingdom Viridiplantae; phylum Streptophyta; class Pinopsida; order Pinales; family Pinaceae; genus Pinus; species Pinus taeda. The sequence continues at coordinate 29,062 of APFE030771502.1, forward strand.
CGCGAAGGTAGAAGATGGAACAAAGAAGGAGTTGCATGTGTTGAAGTAGCAACTCAGGAAGAACATGAAGCTCCATAAACAGACGAATGAGTTGCAATAGAAACAGGGACAACAGTCGGCGCAACATGCATTCATAGATGAAACTGAGCCTGTACAAGTTAAGGATCCATCCTAGCAGCCAACGCAAAGCAGACATGGTGAGAATTGTTGTTGATCACATGCAAGGTGTTTGGCAACATGGTGTTGTTGAGCATGCGCATGTAATCCAACCCATTCAACACACTCACCAAGGAAAATACAAGAAGCAACTCCAACTGGAGTTGAATATGTACTTCGACAAGTTGATGCGCATGATCACCAGTACACACTTGAAGATCAGCACATAAACCATGCATCAGTGTGTTGCCAGTTCAGCCACACCCAAGAAGACCATGTGCACGTTAGTAGACGAGTTGGATTAAGGGGCTGAACCAATGCACCGGTTGCAACAGAGGCAAGAGTTCTCTTTAGCAAGATGTCACCATGAGGTGCATGCACACCGTCACGAACGACCAAGCTTGGCATTATCTCACCACCTTCACCATCAAAAGCGTGTCAAAGAGTTAGTCTTATCACGAAGGACCGAGTGTCAGTGATGTCTTTCAAGGCTTGTTCAAGCCATGTTGTCTCACATGAGTACATGTGCATTGTAATGTTGAGTCATGTCAAGTGTAAGTCAAATGTCAACAGTTGGATGTAATAGTCATAGAGTAGGTGAAGAGTCATGAGGGTAGTTGAACTGTCACAAAGGGGAATGTCAAGGGTCACCCACCCTTTGCTATAAATATTCCCTCATAACTCATTATATAGGCTTTTGGTCAGCCAAGCTTCTACTAAGACTATCTTGAAGAAGGCTTGGATAGTACTGTAACATGCCTTGGCTTCTCCACTATACAGAGCTAGTACATCTCTTTGGAGGAGCATGCGGATGTGACTGTAACATTCCAATGTTGGGGCTAGTAGGTTTACATGCCATATTGTATGAATGTGACTTACATTTCTTTAATAATAAGAGCCAACACATTTTCATGCATATGTTGTTATTGTAGTTGGACTGTTCCAGTTGCCTTAATGATATATGTTGTTTAACTTACACACTTGTATATGAAATGATTTGCATGCAATTATATGAATCTTTTTGTTAATGTGTTGCATATGTTATTATTTATGTCACCATCTGTTTTGACTACTCTGTCGGACATCTGACAGACCTTTCTCATTAACTTTGCTATATCAACCGTCACACTCATCTTGGACTGATTCATGAGTGTTGTTTTTGTTATCTTACCATGTATGTTGTGACTACCGCGTCTGAGTTGACTGATCCGTGGAAGTTGTGCATGTCCTTTGTGCGATGTGTTGCTAGCCGAGTTGAGATTGATCTGTTTCAACCTGGAACTCACCTTCACCTCCCTCTCCCTTCGAAGTGTTGGAACCTCTTGTACACACTCCTTGACTCTCTGCATCAGTCACATCCTTGCCACTGAAAGAGTTATCTTACTTGCCTCTGTGCGACATCACGATCAACGCATTACCTTACGACCCACTACTAGGGCTCCTACACCAAACGGTTTGAGGTCTAATTGGGACTTCTTACCAGGGAGATCCCCTTGACATGTTGGCTGGTATAGCACTATCAATAGGTACCCTATCTTTGAAGAAATTTTTACTCCAATTACCTAACTCAAATGGGAGCATATAATATATGGTTGGAAAGCTTACTCTAATACATTTCCAAGGATATATGGTGTTCCCTATAACTCATAAGAATTATGAGATATGAAATATTTTGTCATGATGACCCATTGACCAAAGTACAAGCAGGCCAACCAAACCAATTTTACAAGTCAACCCCTTAAATGAAGGTACAAACACTATAAATAAAGGGCATATGTGTTCAATTGAAAACAATACAAGAAAGAAGAGATCTGAGATTGCAAGAGGAGCTGAATAATAACTTCTAGGGTGATGCTTGGGGTCTAATGGTGGAAGCAAAAATGTGATTTATGAAGTGAATGAGTCATCTAGGAATTTTCTCTATAAATCTTCTTTTGGGATGTTTTGAAATGTGAAACTTGGAAGATACAAATCATAGATCTTCATGTATATGTGGTTCAAATTTAATACCTTGATTCGCTATAATTTCATAAATATGGTCTAAGTTAGGCTCCCTGAATGGTCCTAAAATATTCCTCAAACAAGTTAGGTTGTAATTTTCACTAAAACTTTTGTTCTAGGATATTTCAGACGATGAAAATTTGAGTATATATATAGAGGATCATCATGTACCTTTGTTTAATTATAGACCTTTGTGCCCTAGAAATTTCGATATATGCTCTAAGGAATTTAGGCTTCTTGAATTCTCTTGAAATATTCTTCAAACAATCTAGTCTAGTATTTTCATTATATATTTCCTTTTGTGATGTTTTAAAATATTAAATATTGAGGAGATGAAGAAGAGATCTCAAGGTACTCATGATAGAAATTTCAAACCTTGTTTTGGTGTATTTTCAGAGATATGATAAGAGAAAGGTGGTATTCCTAAGTGCATGAAGCATATGCTCAAATAGATCAACTTGATTTTTTTCTATAACTTTCCTTTTGAGATGTTTTAGGCTGTCAAATTTGGATGAGACAGAGAGAAAATCTCAAGGTATCCATGATAGAAATTGTATGCTTTTCTTCCCTATAATTTTAGAGATGTGATATGAGGAAGCCAATGTTTCAAAATGCTCATGAAACATGCTTCAAATTAGCCAACTTGGAATTTTTTCTATAACTTTCTTTTTGATATGTTTCAAACTATGAAATTTGGATGAGACAAAGAAGATAACTCTAGGTACTTGTGGTAGAAATTTAGAATCAGATTTACAAAATTGGATAGGTGGCATGTTGTGCAAACTGATTCTTAGGAAGAACGTGAAAGCAACAAGTTTTGGGAGAAGTCGACATGATGAAGGAAGAAATAACATGTAGACCTAGTGAAGGTAGAAGTAACTAACACACCTATTGAATGCAAAAGAAACAAGAATAGTTGGTGAATTCAGAAGTAGCTAATACACATTGTGAAGAAGCAAGTAGACTCCGTGAAGCAGGTTGGTTCCTAAGAATATTTTCAGCAATGGGGATTGGTGTCTCCTATAGGTTAGTTCATACAAATCTTGCAATAATGGGGATTGGTGTTTCCTATAGGTCAGTTCTTATAAAACAATAGAAGAGATTGGTGTCACTTATAATTTGGTGCCTACAAAGAAGCAAAGGTGATTGGCGTCTCTTGTATGATGGTGCCTAAAAGCAATAGAGGGGATTGGTGTCTCCTGTAAGTTGGTGCCTACAAAGAAGTAGAGGGGATTGTTGTCTCCTATAAGTTAGGACCTACAAAAAAACAGAGGGGATTTGTGTCTCCTAGAGGTTGGTACCTACAAATTGATGTAATATTAGGTTGGTTACTACAAGATCTTTCATATAAAGAAGTTTTTTGGTTTTCTCTCGTAAGGGTTTCCACATATATCTTGTGTTACTTGTTTAGTTTATGATATTGATATTTTATAACATTCATATGTTTAAATAAGTAAAAATTGGCATTATATTTTTTTAAACCCCCTCTAAGTATAATTTTGAATCCAACAATAATGACACTAATTACAACAATAAAATATTGGTCTTTGTAGATTCACGATAAAAGCTTAAAAAAAAAATTTGGTTTTAGAAGGAGGAAATGTCTTTGACATTGGCATGACTTTCCTGAGTTGACTAACTTTCTCCATCATCTTAGATCAAGGCCTTAATTCTCTTGCATCCCCTTTTTTGTCCTCCTTAACCATCTTTGGGGGGTATTTGAAATATTGTGTATGAACTCTTAAATGCGGATTTGGAGAACTCATTTCGGTATGAACTCTTAAATGGGGATTTGGAGAACTCAAACCAAATTAAGTGTTATCTGTTTAACTCTTAAATTTGAGATATTCCCTGTAAAGAGTCTTGATATGATGATCTAAGAAGCATTATGGTTCTTTATTGAGGCAAACCTATGCAAAAAAAATCAACAAGTGTGGATCATCTAAATCCATGTCTTCTAAGAGGTCTTGAGTCTCATCCTCTTCCATTACTTAGCTAGTTGGATCTTTTTGGTAGAGATTTTTGTTGATTAGATTTTGGATTCTTTTTCTCTAGTATTGTTCGAGGTAGAAAATATTTGGGAATACTTGCAACAATTCGCTATGGGATTGATTGATTTTCTTCTTGTGTCAGGGTCTTTTTTAGAGAGGAGAGAGATGCAAACTTGTTTCCAGATCTAGGGTTCTGAACTAAATTTGTGGCTTCCAATGGTCTTAAATTTGTTTTCCTTTGGGGGGATTTTTCAAAACCAATTTCTATTTATGAATTGATTGATCTATTGGTAAATCCTTTAAAATTGAAGGGCATTCTCTAAAATTATGTCCATATTCATGATAATGTATGCATCTAAATGAGACATTTTAATAATCCAGTATCTATTCCCAAATATTATCTTAACAATAAATGTCTATTGCAACTAGAAGTGGCTATGAAATATTCGCATAGATACAAATCCTTGCATTGGATATCTATCTCCCTCTCTTAGTTTCCTTAGAACCCTTAACAAAGCTACCAATGGCAGTGCCAATGCCTTCAAGGATTTGTTCCTCCCAATATTCCTTTAGAAGAGAAAAGAGTTGAACCTATGCTCAAACAACAAAGAAAACTTCCTTCTCATAATTGTACCACTCTTTCCAAAATCGCATGAAGAGCCCAACATTATTAAAAAAGTAAGGTCCTCCTTCAAAAACCCTCATTCTATCCTCCAAGCTAGAAAAAATCACTGTGAAGAACCATTTTGCTCCCAAATCCATATATATTTGTCCCTTGAGGTTCCATATATTTTGGATTCAACCAATCAGGGACTTTTCAAAGGGCCATAATCCAATGAACTTGTAAATAAGAGCATGGTCCTACATATATTGGAGATATTCTATAATCTTGTTGGATCTGACCTCATACTTTGTATCTTGCACTACTTTTTGCAGAAAAACACACTTGAATTTTGTTTTTCCAAAATGCTCCAAGTGTGGCTTCTCTAAGTGACTAGAATCTCCATTTCCTCTAGTTGAGCTTTGAAAAGGGCATGATTGATGAGGATTTTAGGAGGGATTGTAAGTCGATCTAGCATTATTATTAAATCCCGAGACAAGTTAACTAAAGTAGGGGATCAATCGCCCTCCCGTAGAACTTTCCATGAACGCTTGTGAAAAAGAAACCTTAAGAAAGAGCCCTGGATGAAAAAATACGTCTATTGAAACATCATAATTGTAAAGCACCTCATTATTCTCTACCCTTCCTCTTCATATTAATGTTAATGTTATTACTTAAATGTTATTAACAATAGTAATATTAATAATAACATTAATGTGTTTAATGACATTAATAAGAACAATATTATAGTATAATAACATCATTACATTAAGATAAGATGAATTATTACATGTAATAATATTATTATGTCTAATTATTGTGTTAATATTATTAATGTCATTAATACTATCAAAGTTATTTGTAATGTATCAATCTTATTGGGTTGAGAGGTGTTCTATAGCTCAGTATGGGCGAGATGTTGTAGTGGTTGTAAATGAGTGTAGACATTTAAATGCCAACTCAATATGGAAGAGATATTATAGTGTCTACAAAATGAAGCAGTCAATAAATAAATAAATAATAATAATAATAATAATAATGTCGACTCAGTTAAAAGAGTACAATGTAATAAAAATTTACAAACAATTTTTTTGAAAAAAATCATAATATGCATATCACATTAATAATTAAAATAATATGATTCATATTTGTAATCATGATGTTTCAAACATATAAAACTTAATGATTTTATTTATATAAGATATATAATGGAATAATTATGATAAATCGTAGAAATTTGAAAATTACTCACTTTTGCACTCAAAATTGGAAGTTTGAATACTTGAAAGATTTCGATCCATTTAGCCAATTGGGTATAATCAAAGTTAAGATACTAATTATTGGTTATTAACATTAATAATTATTAATATTAACTGTTAAAATTCATGTTTTTAATATTTATTATTCCAGCCTAAGAGGGCACTTGCATCTCAGTGTGGAAGAGCATTTGTCATGTCAAATGTCCTATCCTATTTGAAACATTGACTCGCGCAAAAAAAATAAAATAAAATCAGAACGTAAAATCTTTGCATACATAATTAAAATTTAAAAATTAAAAAACAAATTATGATTTTAACTATAAAATTATAAAGTTAAATAAACTATAAAATTACCGTGGTTTACAAGCCCATGTTATTTATTATGATGAAGCATGTTTAAAGGTTTGAGGAAATCCATTATGGAATACAAGATTACTAGTGTAGATCCATCTTAACTTTGGACTTTATCCCTCTCAACACTTGGTAGATCCAAATTTAAAATGGATCTAGGCTAGTTAATAATAATATTTATTAACATTATTAATACTATAGTTTAATATTAAAATATTTATTTAATACTATATAACTTAAAATTAATACTAAAACAACAATTTAATCTCAACATTAAAAATGTAACCATGAACATAGCTAATAATTGAACTTTTATCAACCTATATTTATTGATAGGGTTCCATGATACGTAAAGTTGTGAGGTACTTAAAATGAACATGTCAATTACCATAAGCATAAAATAAAATTCCAAACCATGCTTTTAACAGTTGGGATGTTGAATATAGGATGATTATTGAGACATAACATCAATAAATAAATATACACTATATTTGTATCCAAGCTAACATCTGAAGAAAGCACAACTAACAAAATCCTTCAAAATCCCTAATTTTGTCGCTTCTTAGGTAAGAAAGAACAAATAGAACATTTTACCATGTCAAACCAAACCCTTTGATAGTCAAACCCTATTGTTTTATATCATTAAGGCAATGAACAAAGAATAATAATTATTTATTTTTTATTTTTTTATCCCACCATAGCAACTAGCCATGAATAGGTGCAATAGTGAGGATAATGAAAACCACTAGAACGTTTCATAAGCCAAGGTGTATTTCATAAGCCACTTTTCAAGGTAGGTTTTAGAAGTCATGTTTCTAATCAACTTCTATTCGGTCATCAACAAGTCACATAGTATATCTATAACCATATTTGGTAAACGTGAAATAATCAACATAGATTTATCTTAAATTCAGATCTACCAAGCCCCAAGACAGATCAAATCTCTCAAGATGAGAACTCCTTTTTGAGTGAAAAACTTGCAGGAAATATTGCACTTCATCTTTACCCAACTGCAACCTATACGTGGAACCAATGGACAAAACCCCTTACCCACCTGAAAACCGATTACATAAGCCTCTTCCCCAATAACTTGCAAACATAAAGGAAATTATTTGTACAATCTTCATCGGCTCTTTCTTCTTTTGGTAGCACCTTTGTGTGATATAGTTCTTCACCACCTGCATTATTAGTTCCTCTACTTGTATGTAGAGTTGTAACAACTAAAACCACCTCCAAAAAGTTGAAGAGGAATGTCGTCACCTCTTCTACCTTCACCTATATGTAGTGTGAGTATTATCTCTTATAGCACCTATCATGACACCCTGGCCTCCTATGGTTACAAGGAAACTTGTGGACACACTATGATCCCTCAATTCTATGGCACGGACATGTTTTATATCAACCTCATGGAGCACAAAGTTACTTCACACAGGCTGCAACTCACATCAATTTTACTTATATAATCTCTATACCATTAGTTACTTAGCGAAATATCATAACTCTTTGGTATAGTGCAAGCAATATTATTGTCTCTTCTACTTCAATTAAGCTTCCATTCATAAATACTATCATCATTATATACAGGAAATCAATTCACCATTAACATCATCATAAAAATGCACATTATTTCTCAAATGAATGTCCCTTCGACCTTCTGCTTTCATTAATAGAACACAATTACAATATATCCTTGAGATAAAGGCTCAGTCTGCAAGAATACATAGCCAAACTATCAAAATATAGAATATTAAACCTTGATCCACCCTTTAGACCCCACCCAGGTCTCTTCAACACCTAACATGCTTTCATAACCCTATGCTGCCCATCTTCAACTAGTTGCAAGACTTGCTCGGGTCTACATAGCTGCAAACCCCAAGCTCTTCTTTCTTATCTCTCCTTGTACTCTTGTATCCAATTCCTCACACCTCCCTTCACACTCTTTGTATGCAAATTTGTTCTAGAGCTAGAATAGTTTTATGTGGTTGTTATTTCACCACTGAATGCTTTCCTTCCTCCATCGTGTGGTTATATTATATATATGGGCCATGCCCTTTGCTCCATATGATTCCTTCCTCCATGATTGAGTCAAATTTTCCCTTACAGTTGCATGCCTCGGGCTAGACTGACCCATCGTCCCACCCATGTGCTTCAACAGTGTGCCCTATTCTTTACTTCATTCCATTTAGTCATCCTATCATGTGGCTGTTTTCATCTCGCATGGCATGCCCTCACATTCAATTGTCATTTTTCTTGATCCATTCATCTCATCATGTTGCCCATTGTTTGGTCTAACATGCCTTAGGTTGACTTCTCCTTTACTTGTATGCTCGTCTTTGGGGTGCCCATGTCACCTCCCATGGACCTATCTTGGGTTTGTTCCCAATTTCTTGGCTAAGTAGAGTGCTCAATCTTCCATACCTATCATGCCACCAAGCTTCCCACATGCACCCATTGGAAACCACAAGTGTTAGTTTTTCAACACCTTGTGTTGGTGTGCCCTTTCCCAACATCCTCTTTCATCACATTTCCTATCATGTCTTCATCGAAATTCATGTAATGGAGATGTTTCCCATGGTGCATGCCTTAGTTAAAGGTGTGCCCAACTCTAGGGACTCACATGCTCCCCCACTCAAAATTATTTCCATATCGATAATAGTGTAACCATAACCCTCAGGTCATATCGTCATCATGATGTAGCATCTCTAGATCATATCTTTGACTACATCTCTAGAAATAACTCTTTCATATCGACATGTGTTGGATCCCCTCATGACGCTTGGCTATTAAGGTAGTTAATTTTATCATTGCACCAAGCTCCTCAAAAACTCATGTATCATAGTGTAATAACCTCCACCTCATAACATAACAACTCCATTAATCTACTACTATAGAGGCACCACCCTAGGTACCCCCCATGATCTCATCTCTCTATTTAAGTGCAACAAAGACCCATATCCACATGGTTTAATGAGATGAAAAGGAGTGTTGTTCATGGTGACTTCCACCCTCATCTCCCATCTAATCTCCTAAAAACACTCCTCCATACTTCCCCATCATGTAAGTTAGCAAAGAAGGAAATTACCGTATCGTACCCTCTACTTCCTCAACAAGTATCTCAAGATCAAGATCCCGTGGCCAACCACCCATGCTCAAATTCAATGTAGCATCTCTCTTCTTGGCCTCATGATACAAAGGCACACCTCCTTGGTCACACCTCTAAACCATTGTTGTCATCCTGGTCTTTGCTACCTGATCTAATCTACTTGTCCTCTTCTCCAATTTTTCTATACTATCTTTCAAACAACACATGATCTCCACATGTTGTGAGAGAATTAGGGAAATTTTAACGTATAAAATGGGACTCATAGGAAAATAATAAAATAAAAGTTATGAATGTTTAGAGAAAAATAAAATAAACTACTTTTTAATTGTATTTTTAACTCATCTCTTTATAGGTTTAGTCAAATTTCAAGTGTAGACACCCAGTGGATGTGGAATTAAAGTCCACATCCAAAGAGTACCCATTCTGCATAGTTCTAAGTAGACCTTAATCTAAGAAAATTGAAAATGAAAATGACGTGTTGATCATGCCTTTTTCAATTTTCAATTCTCTTCAATTTAGGTTTACTCAAGATTATGCAGAGTGGGTACTCATTGGATGCAAAATTTAACTTAGCATCCACCGAGTATTTACACTTGAAATTTGAGTAAACCTATAAAGGGAGAAGCTTAAAATATGATTTAAAAAAGTGAAAGCACTCTTACTGTCTCTTCTACTTCAATTAAATTTCCATTCATAAAAACATGAGAATTTATTTGCAAGATATCAATTCACCATTAACAACATCATACACATGCATAATATTTCTCAAAGGAACAACCCTCCAACCTTATGTTTTATTAATAGAACACAATTACAATATATCCTTAATAAAAAGGCTCGATATGCAAGTGTACATAACCAAATTATCAGATTACATAATATTAAACCTTAATCCACCTTTTGGACCACACTAGGGTATCTTCAATACCTTATTCGGTCATCTCAACACCCTAATGGGTTTTTGTCACCCTATGTGGCTTGTCCTTGGCTAGTGGCAAGACTCACTTGGGTTTACATGACTACAAACACCAATATCCTCTTACTCTTCACTCATTCCCCACACCTCCCCTCACACTCTTCATATGTGACTTTGTTCTAGAGCTAGAACAATTGTGTTTGGTTTTTATTCCACCACTAAATGCTTTCCTTCCTTCATTATTTGGTTCTATTATATATATGATCCTTGCCTTTTACTCAGTGTGGTTCCTTCCTCCATGCTTAGGTCAAATTTACCCTTACATTTTTGTGCCTTGGGTCGGGCTAATACATTGTCCCATCTTAGCACTTCCACACCACGACCAATTCTTGACTTCATTTTGTTCAATCATCTGATCATGTGGCTTTATTCATGTCGGTCGCCATGCCCTCTTGACCGATCAACGATTTTCTCAGTCCACTTGTCATGTCATGTTTCCTACCATTTGGTCCAACGTGCCCTAGGCCAACCTCTCGTTTACTCGACTTCTCACCTTGGGGGCACCTTGGCTTGCACCTAGGTGCACTCATGTTGACTCCCAGGGATTCATCTTGCGTTACTTTCCCATTGCTTCGCCAAGTCGAGCACTCGATCATCCATAATTATCGTGTCACCAAGCATCCCACATGTTCCCAATGCAAACCCCAAGTGTTAGTTTTCTGACACCTTGTGTTGGTGCACCCTTGCTTGACATCTGATTCCATCACATTTCCTGTGATATCTTCATTGCAATTTGTGTGATGGAGATGTCACCCATGGTTTGTGCCTCGGTTAAAGTGCACCCAACTCTAGGGCTTGACACTGGGATATTGAGTTGACATTTAAATGTTTACACTCATTTACAACTAATACATCTCCCCACACTAATTTGTAAAGCACCTTTGAATGCAACAAACATTAGGAGAATTTTGAGGTCTAAAATGTGCCTCCTAAAGAATATAACAAGAGTAAAAATAATAAAATAAGAGTTATGAATTTTTAAAAGAAAATAAAGAAAACCACATTTTTTATTATATTTTTGGCTTATCTCATTGTAGGTTTACTGAAATTTCAAGTGTGTACTTGTTGTATATGAAATCTAATTCTACATCCAACAAGTGCACACACTTGAAATTTCAATAAACCTACAAGGAGATAAGCCAAAAATATGGTTAAACAAAATAGTTTTCTTTTTTTCTCTCCGAAAATATTCTCCCCTTAGGATGATATTACCATCTTGAATCCTCTTAATTCTCTTAAAATTTATTTTGTTAATACATTTTTCATTTTGAGGCTCATTTTTTACCTCAAAATTCCCTAATAGAGTTTAAGCATGGGTTTATATATGTAAGGAAATAGTTATTAAAAACTTGAGCTTTAAGATTTGTACTAGAAGAAATGATGAAACATATATATACAATTGGAATTTATAATAATAAAAAAATTAACCTTAGTGGTTGTACAATTTTTTAAATAATAAATATACATTGAATATTATTACACTGATAGGTCTTATATTATGAGGTTCTTCTTTGCAACACTGTAGAGACTCGTCATCCTCCACTGTAGAGATTTCCTCCAGGTGTGTTGTACCATTATCTCCAAGTGTGTTGTACAAGTGTCGTCACTTGTGTCTTTCGTTTGTCTTTTTCCACCTACATGATCCTCAACAAATGTCTCATTCACCTGATTGTTGACCATGGTGTCTCATTCACTAGAAAACGTTGAATGCAATGTTCACCATGGTATTACCCTGTCCACTTAGAGAATCTTTTCACTACCAGGGGAGGACCTATGCAGCAGTTTTCAAAAATTTCAAATTTCAAACAGTAGCTCTACCTGTTATAGCTTTCAAAAAAATGTAATAACTTTCCCAAAAAAAAAATGGAGTCCCTTGTAAAATCACCAGAAAAAATATGGCAAATCGGCATACATAGGTACTTGCTTAGACTTGACTTGAGTATTGTACTCTGATTAAAATTGATAACTAGAACAAGCAATGACCAAGTTCTGAAACAAAAATCGCAAGCAATGGCAGATTTCTAAAACACAAATCACAAGAAATGACAGATTTTTGAACAAATTGCAAGCAAAGATAGATTTCTGAAACATAAATCCTCACCGGTCATGACTGTTGCCTTGGCTTCTAAATAGTCTCTGATAAACATGACTATTGACCTAATTCTTTTATTGTATTTCAGAATATCTAGGAAATTTTATAGATACGAGTACCTTCACTCATATTAAATTTCAACTAGAAATATTATGTAATCTGGCTAAAGATGGTGTGGAGTTTGTTTGAACAATAATACACTCTGTGTGATATGGGAGTCTGATGGTCGTTTCCTACTTTCTCCAAAGGTTGCTCAACCAAAATTACCTGAATTTCAACCATTAAAGTATGGTCTGCATTCTATTTCTTCACACTACTTTTTTGAAGTATAAATGTCAGGTGTATGTACGATGGTGAATCAAGTAAATCGGATTTTCACTTGAATTATTTTAGTTATTTTCAAATCCAAATTTGTGCCTCATTACAAAAATAATGAATACAATAGCATCCGTCAAATACTCTCGCCATCTTATTTTTTCTTGTTCTTGTTTTTGTTGTGCTTGTTTTCAAAGAGACACGAAGTAACCAAAATATTTGGGCTCAACGCTCACAAACGCCCAGCTTTGGCACGAAGCTAAATAGCTGCATACCTGCACAAAACAATCATGCCAATGGTGTCTCAACAAACCTACAACTTGAGTGATATCATCCTCTAGCGTCTGTTGAAGTTTCGCGTTAACTATGGACTCCAAGTTAGGGCATATCTCGTTGTAAAATGTTTATGAGAGCCCATCCACAAGCGTTGGCAGATCGTCTGTATCGATATCATATCTGCTAGTAGAGATAATTTCCACAGAAAAGAATAGAAAACTACAGATAAAGGCATCCTATGAAAACCTAGAGCAAGCCTGGTCAAGCAAAAGTCTGTAAGTCTGTATAGTGAGGCCAAAAATATTTCACACAAATCCATCGGGAACGCTGCGAAATGATATTGTGGAGATTGGTCAGTGAGACTCTCTAGGCACATTTTGATAATATCACTTATATTCTTGAAAGAACTTTTTATTTTTATAGTACCTAAATCGTTTGTTATGAGCACACATATCTTATATCACATGAATTTCACTTTCATGTGCCACACAATGTGTAAAAAACACATTAACCAGAATTAACGGTTTACATGTGCCACATAATGTGTAAAAAACATATTAATGGGAATTAACAATTTACTTATTAGCATTAGAAGACTCAAAATTGATTTAGAAAGTATATGAGGAACCTCATCATAAAAGTTATCTATCTCATTAATATGTTAATGCCGTCTTGGCTAAGTGGTTAAGTCATGTGCTGCTAATTACATATCGTTTCCCAGCCAGAGTTCGAGTCTTTGTTTTCATGCTTTTCAATTTTCCCGGCCAGAGTTCGAATCTTTTTTTCACGCTTTTCATTTTTTTTTTTAATATATAGTTATTAGATTAAAGGCATTGGTAACTTTTTATCTCTCATGTTTCTACCAAAGTTTCAATAGAGGTATAGGCAAGTAAATAGTTTTAAAACTTGTTCTTCAAATACAATGGTGATGATATATGGTCTACCTTGCATTGGAGAGAGTAGGAATGGAGATGTGAGGTCCCCTTCATGCAAAGGTTACGTATTGTAATCTTATGGAGAGATTATAAGAAAAATGTGTGATAGATGTATAGACATCTACATTCAAATCCCCATTCCAATTAGCTAATTGATGGGCCAATTAGAGGTTATCACCTTAAGAAAATTTGTGCAATAACATGTACGAATACTTGGTTGAGGAAGTATTAAATTTTTTCTTGATGATTTGATGCACTTGTGAATGATTGCAGACCAAGCGGAAGATGGCTCGTTGTAGCTCCATATGGAATATTTTGATTTATTGCAAATTGTGAATTTTGGGTATGGATTTTGAAGGATCTCTTATTCCACAATGAAATATTTTTTAAGACGAATATTGAACCTATGATTGAGAGCCTTCTTATGACATACCACATAATTGGGGGTAAGCACAAGGTTGTTCAAACATTAGGTACATTCTAGACTGCCATCTTTTCTTATTGATGTTTTTTGTCTTGATTGGCATAATTGCAGTGTTTAGTTTGAGTGAATTTAGTTCAATGGTTTCTTAGCATGTGTTACACATGAATATTTCTAAGCAATGTTGCACAATTTACTTTATTTGGGGGAAGGCTAGAGCTTCAAGTAAAGTGTGAAGAGATTGTAGCAGTTGATTTATGGCAATAATCATGTTTCCAATCAATAGTGCTATCTTAGAATTTGCAGCACTCTCTAATGTTGCCTAATAATTGTTCTTTTTGTGAAAGACTTTGCCACAAGTAAGCTAATAATAAAGGAATGTGTAGAGAATTCTTGAAAATTTTTCTTTGCCAAAGCAATAAGCTTAATAGATTTTAGTATCACAAATGGAAAGTTTGTAGTTACATTCTCCATGAAGGTCATACCTAGTGCCCTATCTTTGGTTTATAGTATGATGATGCATTATCAAGTTTTAATAAAATGTGACACTTTTAGGAATTTCTTTGCAGGATTAGTCGAAGTGGTTTAAGCTGTAATCGTTAGCATTAGGCCACGACCCGAACCATGGATATTCTAGTTAGTAGTAGAGTGGGGACATGGCCACTCAGTTTCCAAACAACTCTTCAAAAGATTTGTTCAATATGTTGCATTAGATCTGGTTGTCTAATGGTATCGGATTCAATCAATTTTGTAACCCATAGATAGTCGTCATCTATACAAATCCCACAATCCCTATGCAAATATTTAGATTAATTCTAGAATTTCTCCCCAACTCATTTATGCAGTTGACAGAAGAGAGGATCCTATATTATGCGGCCACATTCGTATTCTTCGACATCAATCGAATTATGGAGGTGGGACTAGAAGTTAGGCATGGCCGAAATAGTTGCGACAACAACAACCTCACCTACCAAATTTTCTCTTTGTCGGTGAATAATTTTCTGTTCGGCTACGACTAGGAGAAGGAGCTTATCAACAAAAATTTAACAATGGAAAAGCTTGGATTTTGAGAATAGACGACAAGTTAATATATGCAGGATATCATAGCAGGGCCCACACTGGTGGCATGTTCCTCCTTTTTTTAGTTCCCACCCTCCTAAATCCTTAGAGTTCTTTGTCACTTGGGCTACTCAACAAAAATACAAAAGAAGGGAGGCAAATTGACCTTAAAAAAAGAGTTCAAAGATCAAAAACTTTGTATCAATGCCATCATCCTAGTTCCTAGTTGAATGGGCTTCCATCTTGAAAAATCAATTAGGAAGTGGATTTCAAGATTTTAATAATCATTCTCTAACATACATGCCATTCTTATTAGGAGAAGATATGAGTAAAATCCAAAGCTTTCTCATAAAATTGTATTAGATTTAAGGCTCTAATATTACAAACCTCTCTACTTTGTTATAACATAAGTTGGGAATTCAAAAAATAGTACATCTATACCATGGTTTATAAAAAAAAATAGTGTAGGATGGTTGTCTTACTTTTTATTATATAAGATATAGGACATGAGCGGAAGTCCCATAGTAAAAAAATTATTGTATGATGGTTGTCATACTTTTTATTATATAAATTATAGGACATGAGCGGAAGTCCCTTATAAGCATTTGCAGTGCACAATACATGATTGTACAAAAATTAATGCCCTGCTTTAATATAGTTAGTAAGAAGTTTAATTGAATTTAAATTATAAATGTTATATTATATTTATTTATTTATTATAGAAAATTATAATTTAAAAATAAATTAAATTTAATCTTTATTTTAATTTTAATAATAAAAATTTATTAAATTATATAAATATATAGATAAATAAAAATTTGAAATATATATAAAAGTGTAGTTTAATTTATAATGAAATAACCTTTTTCATGATTATTTTTTTGGTTAATTTTAGTCAACATTAGCTAAAGATTTTTAAAAACTTGAGTTTAATTTGCTTAATCTGCATAATTCGAGTGACCTAGGGGTTTTTTAGGGTATTAAATCCATTTATGCATTCAAAAATACATTTTAAACAACCAAGAATCTTGAAATTGTATTGTGGGATTTTGGTGAATTCTGGTGAAAAAGCTGTTTCATCTATAAGTTAGACCACACACACACACATATATAGATACATAGTCTAACATGTAGATGAAATAGCTTTTTTCAGCAGAATAAAATTAATTTTATTTTAATAAATTTAACTTAAAAAAATATGTTTCTTTATTTTTCAAAAAAATTATACACTCAAGATTTTGACTTCATTAATATCTTAACTTATTTTGAAAACCATCTCCACACACACACACACACACACATTATATTTGTTAAATAAAATGATTAAATGTATTGCCATTAAATAATCATGGAAATAAATTAAAATTGTTCAATTATTTTACCAACCTCTTTTCCTCTTCCCTTTGGTTTATTTGTCATTCTCATTTTTATATGTTGAGTAAAAAAGAGTTTTTCATTAAAAAAAATGTTCAATAACATTTACCATTTTGTATTAAATATTTTAATATTAAAATTTTAAATTATTAATATTAATATTTCTATTATTTAATTTTAAAATACTAAATTTATTTTTCTCTCTCATTTTCCATCTCCAACTCTCTCTCTCTCTTCTTCCCTCTCTATCTCTCTCTTCTTCCATTCTCTCTCACTTTCTCTCCTCTCAATATTCCTCTCCTTCTCACTCTCCTCCATCCCTATCTCCTTCAATCTCTCTCTCTTTCTCTCTCTCTCTCTCTCCCCCCATCACTCCATAATTTCCTCTCTCCCTCTCTCTATTTATATCTCTCTTCTCCCCCCTTCACTCCCTCCATCTTTCCTTATATCCTTCTCTCTCACTCTCCATCTCCACCTCTCTCACACTTCTTCCCTTTATCTCTCTCTTCTTGCACTCTCTCTCTCTCTCTCTCGATATCCCTCCCCTCCTCTTCCTCCTCCCTCCTTGTATCCATCCTTCTCTCTCCCTTTCTCTCCTCTCCACTATTTATCTCTATTTTCATTTACATAATTGTATGTATCTCTATCTATTCTTCCCCTTTTGTCTCTATCTCCCTCCATCTCTCCTTCTCTCCCTCTCTATTTTACCCTCCTCCCACACTTACCCAAGTTCACTAGTCCACCAAGGTAAATATGTGACAAAGAGTTACTATTATATGACTCAACCTCCTAGGTACGATAAAGGAAGTGGAATCATCCAACCAAAACTATCTTGACCAACCTCAGGAACTACAGGACCCCTAGGAGCTAACCAACCACTCCAAGTGCCCAACCCCTGAGTTAGCTTGACTTTTAATGATCTGGACTCCTAGTCACTCCTATGACAAGGTAAGCTAGTGATTGTAACCCTTCAAATGCTCCCATAAGCCTAGTTCCCAATGATTGTAGGCTTAATTACTTAGTTTTGTGCCAACAACCCTAGGATCTAAGCCACTTTTTCAAGGATAGGATCTAGACCTTTGTCCATAACTTCATGAAACTCCAGAAATGATAAATGACACAAAAACAAAGCCTTTAATTCAAAACTTGATCAAGGACTTAACCTGACCCATCCTAACCATGAAAAACATTTCGTCAAACACATCATGAACATGTAATCTACAAGTAATAATTACATATAGGAACATAGGGGTCTCATACTTATTTGAGAATCAACAAGAAAGTCTAATTCCCTCTCATAATAGCTACAAAAACATTTATTAGGTCATGCATTCAATAATCCTTCGTTTACTAATCAAAATATGTTAAGATCCATAGCTAGAATATGTCGTAAAACCATGCTTATAACTAGCATATAACCATAATAATAACAATGATAGAACAGCCATCTAGGCCACATAATAAAAATCATAAATACTCATGAATTACAAGAGGAAAATAGTTCTTGTTAACATATGAAAATCCAACTAAGTCATGAACTTACATGTACCACCCAACCATAGATTGGTCTGAACCAAATATTTCTTTCAACCAAACACCCCCATACCATATTCCAAGCATGAATGTGGGATCTCACAGAATAACCAATCAAAGCCAAACTAGGGATTCAAGAGGCAAAACCACCTTAACCGTCAACCAATGATTACACCCCATGATTCGAAATCACTAACCATCACCATATCGATCTCTACCTAAGTTGTTATGGTCTCTAGAGCATTTGTTCCAACCCGACTGTAGGACCAGTACCTCAACCCATAGTTGTCGTAGGGCTCTAGAGTGTTTGTCCAACTAATGCTCCACGACTAGTAACTCAACCCATAACTATCGCAGGGCTCTAGACCATTTGTCCAACTAAGGCTCCAGGACTAGTAACTTAACCCACCAAGGCCTCTAGAGAATTTGTCCAACCAAGGCTTCTAGGACTAGTAACTCAACCAAAATTATTCCATGTCTTCAAGAGTGTTTGTCCAACAAAGGCTACAGGAACTAATAACTCAACCCATAGCCATAAGGAACGTGATCACAAGTCAAAAAACAAATGGGAATACCCGCAACACCATGGTTATCTAGGAAATGGAAAGGCTAGGCAAAACCACTATCGATTCACGTAATCCACCATGTCCATTACAGATCATAATGAAATAATTGAATGCATGCCAAAAATAGCAAGTAAATCATACATGTTACTTGGCACCTAAAAAGTAAATCATTGTAGCTGTTGATCATGTTGTCCTCTTGCACTTTCCTGGCTTTCCTTTACCTTATTTCTCCAAATCCAAAGTATGTCACAATCCTCCAGGAGTGCTCCAAGAAAACTCTATGTGTGCAAGAGTATGAGAGAGAGAATAGAATGAGAGTCCCAAACAATGAACTAACGAAAACTAAGAACTGATACTCAAAAGCCTTTTTATTATTGAGGCCTCTATTTTCTTCATTTTCCTCTATTTTTCCTTCAATTTTCCTCACATGCAATTTTGTGACCTTTCACCTTCCTTTTCTCCTATTTTCCATTACTTCATAATTAAAATGTTAATTAATATCTCTTTTCCTTTGCCAATTTCCATAGCCATTTATTAATCAAAATCCATCCCCATCACTACGTTTTTCCCAACATTCAACTTGGAATACATGTCCCATGACCTTGCTCTTATTTGACCTTTATTAACTTTATTACATAGATTTTTAACCAGGGTCATTACAGAACCCTCCCCCTTGGGGGAACTAGAAAACACATGCTGCCTATGGAGCTTTATAACATAGCTTGGTACAACATTTACATCATATCCATCTACTAAATCATAACCAACACATCATGAACACCATACCACTTATTGGAGCTTTATAACATAGCTCGATGCAATATTTACATACAAATGCACATATTGACATAACCAATACACGACATCAAAACATATACCAAAAGACATATGCTCGACCAACGAATAGAGAAGGATACATAGCTTGCATCTAATCATCCATCTCCCATGTAGTTTTATTGGGCCCAAAGTGCTTCCACTTCACTTTAACTTGCTCAATTTCTCGATTTCAAAGCATGAGCATCTTTCTCTACGAAATGCACTGAGGTTCCAAATGGAATTCTCTTTTTTGATCCACCTACAAGACAGATCAATCAATCACATGGTCAAAATCCTTTACATATCTCTTAAACAATGAAACAAGGAAAAAATCATGGACTTTCACTATCAGAGGCAGTGCAAGTTGGTAGGCTACTGGTTTAATCCTCTTAAGAATCTTGAAAGGTCCATAATACCAAGGTGCCAACTTGGTGCATGATATAATCCTCAAGGAGCTCTTCTTGGGCTTGATGCACAATTACACATGTTCCCCAACCAAAAACTCCTGAAACACCCCGTGTTGATCTGCATAACGCTTTTGTCTATCCTTTGCTACCTTTAGATTCTTCTTGATAACCTACATTTCTTGTTCCATCTCTTCCAACATGTCCGGTACAATCAACATCCCATTTCACTTGATCAATCAAACTGATAGGAGTATTACAACTCTGCCCATAAAGTGCCTCAAACAGACTCATCCTTAATGGCTCCTGATACCCATTGTTATAAGCAAATTCTGCTAGTGGAAGATACTCTTCCCATTCTCATTGCTGATGCATGACATAGATCCTCAAAATGTCCTCTAAAATCTTATTGACCCTCTCTGTTTGTCCATCTTTCTATGGATGATAAGTTGTACTAAAGGCCAACTCTATAGCCAAACATGCAAATAACTCTTTCAAAAACTTGGAAGTGAACTTGACATCTCTCTCTGACACAATATTCTTCAGAAAACCATGCAACCTCACTATATCTCTGATGAAGACCTATGCTACCTCATTAGATTAATTCGTAGACTTCAATGGAATGAAGTGTGCTGCATTTTTCAACCTATCAACCAAAACCATAATAGAATCATGTTGTTTAGAGGTCCTCAAAAAACCTATACTGAATTCCATGGAAATGACCTCCCATTTCCATTCTGGAAATGGAATCGATTGAAGTAATCCACTTGGATTCTTACACTCTACTTTTACCTGTTAACAATCCAAGCATCTCACAACAAACTCTTCCATCTCTTTCTTCAAATCCATATAGTAGTAGAAATTATTCACAACCGTGAATGTCTTCTGATATCCCAAGTGACTTGAATACGACTTAGCACGAAATTCCCTCAAGATAATATTCTTGAATTCATTATTGTCTGGCACATATCCATAAATCTCACCAAACCATCTATTATAAGATAATAGTCCACATCTTGTTCACGTGTACCTTGTTGATGTAACATGTGCCCAATCTCCCTATACATGTCATTATGTTGTATTTTTTGTAAGATCGGATCATGTAAATCTGTCCCATATGAACACATAATTGTTATGTGATTTAGCTATACTCTTCCACTAAGAACATCTGCAACCTTATTCTCTTTTCCCTTAATGTAACTGATTTCGAATTCATACTCATTGATCGTAGCCAACCACCTAGCTTGCTTGGAATTCAATTTAGGTTGGTCAAATAAGTATCTCAATCCAATGTGATCACTCATCAAGATGAACCTCCTACCAAGAAGATAGTGTCGCCACATATTCAATGTGTGAATGATCATTGCCAACTTAATTTCATGTGTCACAAATTTCTACTCGTGCTCATTCAATTTCCTTGACTCATAGTGCACTACATGTCCTTCCTGCATTGGAACCCCACCAATTCCTCTTTTGCAAGCATTTGTACATACCACAAATTCTTTGTCTGGATCTGCAATCTTTGAAACTAGAGTGTTTGTAAGAAATTTCTTCAACTAATTAAAACTCGTTGTACGTTCCTCTTTCCATTAAAATTTCTTTCCTTTTTGCTGCACTGATGTAATAGGATATGAAATCCGTGAGAACTTCTTGACGAACTGTCCCTAGTAACCTGTTAACCCCATAAATGATCTTACCTCATCCACATTCCTAGGAGTTTCCCATTGCATCATAGCTATGATCTTTTCTAGATCTAGTGCAATGCCTTCCTTGGAAACCACATGCCCCAAATAATGAACCTGTGTTTGAAAGAAAGTGCATTTACTAAGCTTGGCATACAACTGATGCTCTCTTAGTAGTTTTAACACTGCTACTAGATGTTATGCATTCTCTTCCTCATTCTTAGAATATATCAATATATCATCAATGAATACAATCAAAAATTTGTGTAGATAAGGACACAACACACTATTCATAAAACACATGAAAGTAGTTGGAGCATTAGTCAAACCAAAAGGAACCACAAAAAAATTATAATTCCCATACCTAGTCCGGAAAGTAGTCTTGTAGATATCCTCTTCTTTGATGCGTACTTGATGGTATCCTGATCTCAAATAAATATTCGAGAACATTGTTTCTCCCTTCAACTAGTTAATAAAATCGTCAATCCTCAACAATGGATACCTATTCTTTATCGTCACCATGTCCAACTACCTGTAATAAATACACAACTTGAGAGTACCATAATTCTTCTTCACAAACAATACTAGTGCAACCCAAGCCGATACACTTGGCCTTATGTATCCCTTATCAAGCATTTCGTTCAATTGCAACTTCATTTCCACTAAATCTGGAGTGCTCATCTTGTACAATGCCATTGTTGTTGGTGCTGCTCCTAGTACCAACTCAATAAAAACATCCACTTCCCTATGAGGCGGTAACTCTGAAATATGATATGCTGGGAACATTCCTGAAACTGCTGTAAAATCAAGTACCTCTTGAAGACCTTTGCATCCTCAACATCCTTACCCTTATCACTCGAAATAGGCAGTGCAAACATTACACACCCTTTCTTGCGACTCTGCTTTGTCTGCATACCTATAACCATTCTAACTAATGTCACCTTCTTCTTACTCTACAAAATTCTCTATTCTCCATTGTCATCCAAGCACTCAATTTCCTTTTCATATACAATCCATACCCAATAATATATTGTATGATACCAATGGAAGTACATTTAGATGTGTTAATGTAGAAATACCATTCAACTCAAATGTACAAGCTCTTACCCAATGATGAGCTCTTTTCTTAGTACCTGTAGTCAATTGTACCAACCAAGACTCACCACACACTTCTTTATTCAAACCACACTTATCCACCATGTCAGGACTAACATAACTATAATTACATCTAGGGTTAATCAAAATAGAAACAACTTGATCACAAATATTACCATCCATCTCGATAATATATGTCTGGTGATCTTCCTGCCTATAATCCAATGTTGTATAAATATGATGAATACTTTGTCCAACATCCCAGGCTTTTTGTGCCTCCTAAGCACTGTGGATCTGCGTTCTACCACCCTGATGTTGTGAGAAATCTCTCCTTCTATGATCTTTTCCACAAGTGCAACATTATAAAGGCTTCCTATCATCAGCCTTGTTCTACTAATCAAACTGAAATCCATGTCTTCTACTCAAACTGAAATTCATGTCTTCTATCAAATGCATTGAACTTCTTGTGCGGTGCTACATTCTCTTTATTACCTATGTCATGTAGTCTTCCACATTATTATCCCATTTCCCCTTAGTATTGTCATTTCCTTTCCAATCCAACTTAGATTTTGACCTGTGCTTCGATTGCTCATAACAATGCTTCAACTTTCTAATGGCTTTCTCCAACGATCTAGGCTCATCAAATTCAATCCTATCTTTTGAACTCTACTGACAATCCACTGATGAATATTTCAATCTTAGTTTTCTCATCCTTCAAATAAGGCACATACTTGAACAACTCCTAGAATCTTCTAGTATACTCCTCATTGGTCATAAATATCATCTTCAACTTATAGAAATTATTTTCCATGTCATCATAGTATCTCTTAGATAGATACTTTTTCCTGAAAAGTCTTTCAAACTCACTCCAAACCAATGCAATTTCCCAAATGCCTATAAAATTCTTCACGTCTTCTCATGAAATGTATGCTTTACCCTTAAGACTAAAGGTAGTTATTATAGCTTTCATGTTCTCTGAATAGTCATGCAATCTAAATAATTTATTCATCCCAAGCAACCAAGCTTTTTCATCCTATGGCTTCTTCACTTATCCATCAAATGTAGGTGGCTTTGCTTTCTTGAACTCTTCTGATAAATACTGCTTCTCACTCCTCCTATATGGATGGTGATAGTGATGACCATATTGTCTCTTTTAACCAAAACTAGGATAGAACCCATGATTACTTCCCCTCCAATCATTGGTATTTAGAAATCTGCCATCTCTGACTATATCCTCTCTATCCAACCTATGTCTTGATTGCAACCTACTGCCATATGCCCCATTTGTCATTTCCTCCTTTCCATGACTAATTTGAAGTGGTCCTTGTCTTTGCAAATATGATAAACTCTGAAGAATCACTGCATTGACCTTGCTTGCTTCTCCTATACCCTAACAAATATTTCCTGTGAATGAATGATCTTGCCATTATCCTCTTTGCAACTTCTTATTTCTGCCTTCAGAATTCTCAACGTGTCTGCTATGTGAGGGGAGTACTCATCAACATGCTACTCATCTAATCTATAGGGAGAGTCACATGAACTATAGTCCACCATATTTATAGTCATCTTGATCTTCTTCCTCCAAACATACTATGCCAAATAAACCAAATATAAACATAATCAAACGTACCTCAGTGAAGTTCATGGGAGGCTATCTTGTTTGTAAGATTAATCCAGATTAATACGATACATGTATATATACATAACCATATCATTATGTTGGCATCCCACATGAAAACACCAAATACATACAATGATTACATGCACGAAAATCATAACCATAACCATACATGCATAACAAACATACATACACTAACATGCATAATGAACGCATACACAACTGACATGTATGCATAAAAAACACATCCCAACAACAACTTCATCAATTTCTACATGACAACACAACTACAATAATAACCATCACCATGCATACATAACAATCACATATACAACCTACATGCATTCATGACAAACACATTTTGCCCATCTAGTCCAAATATTGAACCTGGGAGCTCTGATGTCATTTTGTAACAGCCTCCTCCCACACTTACCCAAGCTCATTGGTCCACCAGGGTCAATATGTGATGGAGGTTTAGTATGATATGAATCAACTTCTTAGATATAGTTAAGGAATTGGAATCGTCCAACCAAAACTATATTGGGCACCCTCAAGAACTACAAGACCCCCGAGAGTTAACCAACGACTCTAGGGGCCCAACCCCTGAGTTAACTTTAATTTTATTGATATGAACTCCCAGTCACTCCCATGACAAGGCAAGCTAGTTATTGTAACCCTCTAGTCACTCCCATAAGCATGCTTTCCATCGACTGTAGACTGAATTACTCAGTTCTGTGCCAGCAACCCCGAGATCTGAGCCACTTTTTTAGGGCTAAGATCTAGATCTCTGCCTAGAACTTGATGAAACTCTCAGAAAGGATAAATGACATAAAGACAAAAACTTTAATTCAAAACTTGATCAAGGACTTAACCTGACCCATAGTAATCATGTCAGACATTTCGTCAAACACATTATGAACATGTAATATACATGTCATAATTACATATTTGAACATAGGGGTCTTATACTTATCTTAAAATCAACAAGAAGGTCTAATTCCCTCTCATAATATCTGTAAATACATATATTAGGTCATGCATTCAATAATAATTCATTTATCGATCAAAATATGTTAATATCCATAGCTAAAATCTGTCATAAAACCATGCTTATAACCAACATATAACCAGAATAATAACAAAACAACCATCAAAGCCACATAATAACAAAGATAAATACTCATGAATTACAAGAGGAAAAGAGTTATTATTAACATATGAAAATCCAACCAAGTTAGGGACTTCCACGTGCCACTAGACCATAGATTGGACTAAACCAAATCTCTCTTTCAACCAATCACCCTTGCACCATATTCCAATCATGAATGTGGGATCTCATGGAAAAACCAACCAAAACTAAACTAGGGCTTCCAAAGTCAAAACCACCTCAACCCTC
>APFE030771502.1:112433-155346 GCA_000404065.3 Pinus taeda
ATCCTTTCACTTCACTCCCCATAGAGAGTGGTTCTGCAAGTATGAGAAATATGATGGTGGTGATGTCTTCTTAGGGGATGATAGGAAGGCTAGAATCATTGGTCGCGGAAAATTAAAGTTGAAGTTGCAAGGTGGAACGGTTAGAACACTTCTAGGTGTTCTACATATTCCTACGTTGGCTAGAAATCTGATTTCTGTAAGCAAGCTAGATGATGCAGGTGTAAAGATAGTGTTCGAGAAGGATACCTGCAAGATGGTTCAAGAAGCACTGGTATTGATGCGTGGAGTTCGGATTGGAACTCTGTACAAGCTGCAAGGTAGCACTGTTGTTGATGGGTGCAATAGTTCTGTGGTTCCTGAAAGTGGAGCAGAAAATCTAGTGGTCTTTGGAGAGAGGACCTGCTGTGGCATCAAAGGCTTGGACATATTGGAGAGAAGGGCCTTCGAATACTTCATGGTGAAGGTATGGTAGAAGGTATGAGTTATAGCTCTCTGGATTTTGATTTCTGTGAAAATTGTGTATATGGGAAGCAGAATCGGGTGAGTTTCCCCTCTGGTGGTAAGAGGCCGAAACAAATATTAGAGCTTGTGCACAGTGATGTGTTTGGACCTGTGAAGGTTCCATCACTGGGTAAGTCTGTGTACTATGTATCATTTATAGATGACTTCTCAAGGAATACATGGATATATTTCCTTAAGAAGAAATCTGAATTGTTTGACAGGTTTAAAGAATTTAAGGCTCTGGTGGAAAATCAGATAGAGAAGAAGATAAAGGTGCTGAGGACAGATAATGGTGGAGAGTTTTGCAGTAAGGAACTTGAAGAATTATGTAAGAAGTGTGGTATAGCATGGCAAAAGACTACTCCATATACACCTCAGCAAAATGGAGTTACAGAAAGAATGCATAAGACATTGATGGAAAGGGAAAGAAGCATGCTCAGTGGTGCTGGGTTAGGACAGGAATTTTGGGTAGAGGCAGTGGATACTACATGTTACTTGGTCAACAGGTCACCTTCATCAGCGTTGGAGGATAAGACTCCACAAGAAGTATGGACTGGTAAGAAACCCTCTCTTTCACATCTGAGGGTATTTGGATGTGATGCATATGTACATGTTCCAAAGGAGAAATGAACCAAGTTGGATAGTAAATCTGAAAAGTGCATCTTTATTGGGTATAAGGATGGTTTAAAGGGTTATAGCTTTGGAACCCAGTAACAAGGAAGGTTGTGTACAGTCGAGATGTGGTGTTCAGAGAGGTGAAAGATGTTATTAACATGAAGTCCAACCAAAGGAACCTGTGAAGATAGAGTTTGAACTAAAGGAGGAAGAATCAGACTCTGTAGCAGAGGAGGAATCAGAAGATGAAGAGCCACAAACTTCGGCTGTGAGAAGATCAACTCGAGAAAGAAGGTAGCCAGAAAGGTATAGTCCATCTTCTTTCTGTTCAAATTTTGCTTTGTTTGTTACTGATGATGATCCTAGAACTGTGAAGGAAGCAGTGGATTCAGAGGATGGAAAACTCTGGAAAGAGGCCATGGTTGATGAAATGGCATCTTTGCACAAAAATGAGGCTTGGGATCTGGTGGAGTTGCCGGCTGGAAGGAAACCCATTGGCAGCAAATGGGTGTTCAAGAAGAAGACAAATGCAGAAGGGAAGGTGGAGAAATACAAAGCTCGGTTGGTAGCAAAAGGTTATTCCCAGCTGCCGGGAATTGATTTTTGGTGATATTTTTTCTCCTGTTGCCAAGGTAACTTCTATTAGATTACTTTTATCTGTTGCTACTGCTTTTGATTTTGAGGTAGAACAGATGGATGTGAAGACAACATTTCTTCACGGGGATCTAGAAGAGGAGATCTACATGAAACAACCTGAAGGCTTTGTGGTGAAGGGTAAGAAATAACTGGTATGCAAGTTAAAGAAGTCTCTGTATGGGTTAAAACAGTCACCAAGGATGTGGTATCATAAATTTGATACATTTATACGAGGACTTCGCTTCACCAGAAGAAAAGTAGATCATTGTGTGTATTTTAAATTAATTGGTGACCGCGCTATTTATCTGGTCTTGTATGTGGATGATATGTTGCTGGTTGGAAATGACAAAGAAATTATCCAGGATTTGAAGACCCAACTGTCCTCCAAATTAGACATGAAAGATCTTGGTGCTGCAAACTATATTTTGGGCATGGAAATTAAAAGAGATCGGGAAAAGAGGAAGCTTTGGCTAAACCATAGGAAGTATGTCGAGACAATATTGCAGAGGTTTAATATGTAGGAGAGTAAACCGATGAAGGTTCCTATTCCTGTAGGTGTAAAGTTATCCGCTAAACAGTGTCCCAAGACACAAGAAGAGGAAGAAGATATATCTCGTGTTCCATATGCAAGTGCAGTTGGTAGGCTGATGTATGCAATGGTCTATACTAGACCAGACATTGCACATGCAGTGGGAGTATTGAGCGGGTTTATGTCAAAACTAGGGAAGGAGCATTGGATAGCAGTGAAGCGGGTTTTCAGGTATTTTCGTG
The DNA here is from genome assembly GCA_000404065.3 of Pinus taeda. Taxonomy (NCBI): domain Eukaryota; kingdom Viridiplantae; phylum Streptophyta; class Pinopsida; order Pinales; family Pinaceae; genus Pinus; species Pinus taeda. The sequence goes on from APFE030771502.1 coordinate 114,957, forward strand.
ACACTAGTGATTATGGTTTGTGCTACCAAGGAAGACCAAGATTGGATAGAGTGTTGGATATTCATGGCTTTGTTGATGCAAACTGGGCTGGAGATCTGGATTAGAGAAGATCTACAAGTGGGTATGTGTTTAACCTATTTGGAGGTGCAGTTAGCTGGATGAGTAAGAAACAATTTGTAGTGGCACTATCAACTACAGAGGCAGAATACATGGCAGCCACTCATGCAAACAAAGAAGCAGCTTGGTTGCAGAGATTGTGTTCAAGTATGGGGCTAGTACAGGAAGCTATAAGGATACACTGTGACAGCCAAAGTGCAATTTTCTTGGCAAAGAACCCTGCATATCATTCAAAGACAAAGCACATTGATGTTCAATATCACTTTGTGAGGGATATGATAGAAGACAAAAAGGTGTTTTTGGTAAAGGTGGACACTTTGAAGAATACTGTAGATGCATTGACAAAATCTATGATCTCTGAGAAGTTCGCCTGGTGTAGAGAAACAATGAGCATTTCAGGGCTAAAAAAATGACTAAGCTCTCCTATAGCCCCCTGTGGAAAGAAAACAACAAGTGGGAGAATGTTGGGTTGTGTTATATTCTTTCCACGTAGTTAACGGGAGGTTTGAGGGGTACCCGTAACCCCACTTTATGGGGTCCGGGGCAGGGCCCCGGAAAATTTTGATTTTGGACCCTTTATTAGGTTGGGCGAACCAACCTATGGTTTTGTGCATGATTTTTGCACATGTTTTTTGGACGTTATGGTTTTTCGGTCCATGGTATTGGATGTGATTGTTTTCGGTCCATGGTATTGGAAGCGATGGTTTTCATTCCATGGTATTGGATGCTTTGGCATGTATACATATGTATTATAATATTGAAAGGAACATAATGAAAAATCAAGCTGGTAGCCCCGGTTTTGGGATCCAATGGGAAAATTTCTATATATGTGTTTTATGTGTTATGCTCTCGCATTGTTTATTTTTCTGTGTTTTAGAATTTGTATGAAGGTAATTTTTGTATGGGGTTAAAACCTACAATATGTGGAATATGAAAATTCAGATAAGGAAAAATGAGTCAAATAGAAATCCAAAAGTCACTTAGAAGTCCAAAGATTGTATAAAAGTTCAAAGGTCACACTAGAAGTACAAAAGTCATGAGGGAAGCTCAATAGTCATAGGGGATATGAAAGGTCATTCCTCTTGTTATAAAGTAAACCTCATAACTCAAGCAAAATGGTTTTTGGAGGCTTAGGCTTTGGAGAGCTAGATTTGGCTTCTCTAGCTTGACATAGGAGAGAAGATCATTCCTTGGAGAAGCAAGAAGTGACTTAATGTTCCACTATTGGAACTAATGTATCATAATTGTAACTATGTACTTAGATCTTTCACCTAATAATTGAATATCATTGAGGCAACAAATTTTCATTATATCGTGAATATTGTAGGACTATTCCTTAGATGTTTGAGGAATATGTTATTTCCATATGTACTAAAGATATTGAACTAGTTCATTGGCTTTGGTGCTCATCTTGTTGAATGTGTATTCTATTTTCTTTCATGATTGTTCTATCTATGTGAACTATTCCACTAGATAACCAACAAATATTTCTTGCTATTGTGTGTCTCTCCTAGGTTAGTACTATTACTTCCTTCAAGAGACTCACTCTAGTCTCCCCTCTCCTGAAGGTCTCCTTTTACACATTGCAATTGGTGTTTCATAGTGTCAAGCATATTTCACAAGATATGTGTGCAATCCCTTATGTTATTTATTGTAGCCAAAGGAAACCTTAAGTTATGGTGGTTGGGCCAAAACTTTGGATGGGGATCCTACTCCAAACGGTGTGAGGTATAATTGGGACTTCACATCAAGGAGACCCCATGTATGTTGGTGGTATCTAGCACAATAACCACAATCGAAAAATAGAGGTAAATATAGAATTTGATTTTCCATTTGAACCTTCTACAACAGAAATAAACGCTACCTAATCTACTAATAGGAATAAGCTAAAGGATCCAATTGATAATTTTGTATTAAAAAGGAAGAACATGGTAATCAAAAAGTTGAAGGGTGAAATATAAGAACTTCTTGTATTTGACAAGCATATACAAGAGGAGAAAAAAAAAGTTAAGAGCATATAGTACTAAACTGCAACACAAAAATGACAAGTTAATTTGCAGAAGGTAAGTAAGAACTGGGTTAAACAAGCTAAAAAAATTCTTCACACAATAGGATATTAAAAAGGAGAGTCAAAGGAGAAAGAAGCAGGGGAGAAGGGAACTTGAACATTCTTGTCAATGTAGTAGGACTCTAGCAGAGAACTACAACCCTACAATTTTGGTCAATTTTGGTTCCTGATCAGAAATTTTGCTTGCTTGAGGACATTCAAGAATATCAATGTGGGGGTATTTCGAGCGTCCATTTTGTCTAAGTTTTCCACATATTTTTTGCGTGGAATCTCTTATGTCTTCACCTAGATTTTGTGGTTACTACTATCATTTTGCATGTTTTTAAGCTATTATTTTAAAATATATGCATGATAAGGTAATATGTTATTATTTAATGAATTTCCTTTGTTTTTAATGATTTAAGAGAATTTATGTGGAGATTCACTAATGATTTCCATATGAAGACCATTCTTGTGGCACGTGTACAATTCCTATTCAGCCAATACAATTCATTTTCAACCAATACAATTCCTTTTCAACTAGTTTGGTTCCTATTCATGGAGTGCAATTCCTGTTCCCACCTTCATTATTGTCACACATCCATCTATCATGATAAGAATCTAGCATATGGGTTTTGTCAAACAAAGACTCGAGATGGTATTATGTTGTCTCAACTGCATCCAAGTCTTCAAAACGGTGCATAAAGTAATGTTAAAACATCTGGTTAATTGTTCTCTATATGCAACAAGTGCATCCATAGTTCGTTGTCATTACATTAATATCTTCATGGATTCTTTGATGGGGTTTTCATGATTTGGTAGTCAATCAACATACCTAAGATAATAGTAACTATGTTTAAGAGGACTAAACTAAATCTAATATGGAACCTCGTGGTTGGTGTGTATTCATTCAATGGAGTTACAATTTTTATTTTGATTTAATTCAAGGATATATTTTCTTTACATGGGGATTCATGTCAGATTGAAACTCCATAAATGTATATGATTTTTTATCTCTGATCTATAGAATCAGGGGGGGTATTGTTTCTATAAATGTGAAGAGCTTGTAATGTAAAGGGTAGCACGGGAATATGCAAGAGAGGGGAGGTAAGGGAGAAATTTTGTTCTCAATGGGATGGTCCCAAGAGGTGACCACCTGGATCAAGCTCTTCTCTATTATACACTCATGTAACGGACTTCATGATTTAATACTATTGGAAACTAAATCACTACTGGGGAGGGGTGAATCAGTAGTGATAGAAACTTTATTAATTTTAAAATATCTTTATCAGATTCTCAATTAGTCACATACATAAATAATTTTAACTTATCAAAACATAAAATCATCATAAACTCAAAACATAATAACCATGAAAAGCATCAACACAAACATGGACACACGAAGACACAATTATTTTTGGTGGAAACCCATTTGGGAGAAAACCACTCGGATGTTGTTGTGCTACTCAATTCTTTTATTAATCTATTGAACACATTTTATATGAATTAGATTACACCCATAAGTCAGAAGACTTTTCTTCCATTACATTATGTTGGCACCTATCAGTTAGAAAATTTGTTTCTCTCACGAATCTACAAATCTCTATCCGCTGGAAGCCACCACGACCAACGATCCTCACCAAACAAACAATGGACTATCCAACACATATTCGATGGAGAAATTTGTTCCTTATACTAAATCTGCCACATCATTGTCTACTCTAAAGCATCCATGCCTTCACTTCCTCCATGCCAACCACATTTCAGAATATTTCACACTAGGCTCTTAATCTGCTCAACATGAGAAACCCAATAGAACCATTGTTCTACAACAACATATAAATCACAACTACGACTCAAAGGGGGGGAATTCTTCTCTTCTTCTCACACAAAAATTTTCTCTTTAACACACCATAAGATGCTAATACTTCTCCTCTCTAGACACTTCCACCTGCAACACAAAAGATCTAAATTTTCTCCTCAAATCTATCTATGATTTACGCATATAATATTCTAATAAAACTCTACAAAACTATGTGAACAACTACTGCAACCTCTATTTAATTTCAATTCCCTCTCAATGGGATGCTCCCATACTCTTAACTAGACCGATCAAATAGATACACACCTATCTCCTATTTGTAATTTTCTTGAGACGATTAACTTAGTAAATGCTACAGGTTAAGGACCACTCAACAATTCCTTTCACACATCTGAATTTTCCCGAATCCAGCTCCTTAATGTAGGTTTTAACCCCGTACATAAATTACCTATTACGAATTCTAAAAACAAAAAATAAACAATGGCAAGAGAATAACACATAAAACAAATATACACAGAGATTTTATCCTGGATCCAAAAACTGGGACTACTAGATTGATTTTTCATTATGTTCCTTTCAATGTTACAATACATATATATACATGTCAAAGCATCCATAAAGCCCATTCCATTAACCTTGTATTAGAACATAATCGTAGTTCCCTTGACCAGATCTACAAAACACCATGGACCAAAAACCATCGCGCCCAAAACCATAAGTAAGTCTGCCCACCTAATATAGGGTCAAAAAAAGATTTCCCTATGGCACTGCCCCGGACCCTATAGAAGGGGGTTATTTCCCCCCTCAAACCCCTCATTGCGCCTGATGCAACGAAGGGGAGGCTCTGCCCCCCCTCTATCCCCCTGGTTTAACGACTAGGGCTAGTCATGGAAAGAATATAACACAACCCAACATTCTCCCACTTGTTGTTTTCTTTCCACGGGAGAGCTTAGCCATTGATCCATCCCTGCAGCACCCATTGTTTCTCTACACCAAGAGAACTTCTCAGTGCTCATAGAATTTGTCAATGCATCTGCAGTATTCTTCAAAGTGTCCACCTTTACCAGCAACACCTTTTTGCCTTCTACCATATCCCTCACAAAGTGATATTGAACATCAATGTGCTTTGTCTTTGAATGATAAGCATGGTATTTTGCCAAGAAAATTGCACTTTGGATTTCATAGTCTATCCTTATAGTTCATCGTACTAAACCCATACTTGAACACAATCTCTACAACTAAACTGATTCCTTGCTTGCATGATTGGTTCCCATGTATTCTGCCTTTGTAGTTGACAATGTCACTATAGATTGTCTCTTACTCATCCAACTGACTGCACCTCCAGATAGGTTAAATTCATACCCACTTGTAGATCTTCTCTGATCCAGATCTCCAACCCACTCTGCATCAACAAATCCACAGATGTCCAAAACTCTATCCAATCCTAGTCTTCCTTGGTAGCACAAACCATAATCACTAGTGCCACGCAAATACCTTAAAACCCACTTCACTACTGTCTAATGCTCCTTCCCTGGTTTTGACATAAACCTACTCAATACTCCCACTGCATGTGCAATGTCTGGTCTAGTACACACCATTGCATACATCAAGCTACCGATTGCACTTGTATACGGAACATGGGACATGTCCTCTTCCTCTTCTTGTGTCTTGGGACACTATTCAGCAGATAACTTTACACCTACAGGAAAAGGAACCTTCACCAGTTTACTATCCTGCATATTAAACCTTTCCAGTATTGTCTCGACATACTTCCTTTGGTTTAACCAGAGCTTCCTCTTTGCCCGATCTTGTTTAATTTCCATGCCCAAAATATAGTTTGTAGCACAAAGATATTTCATGTCAAATTTGGAGGACAATTGGGTCTTCAAATCCTGGATAATTTCTTTGTCATTTCCAACTAGAAACATATCATCCACATACAAGACCAGATAAATAACACGGTCACCAATTAATTTAAAATACACACAGTGATCTTCTTTGCTTCTGGTGAAGCCAAGCCCCCATATAAATGTATCAAATTTCTTATACGACATCTTGGGTGACTGTTTTAAACCATACAAAGACTTCTTTTACTTGCATACCAGTTCTTTCTTACCCTTCACCGTAAAGCCTTTAGGTTGCTTCATGTATATCTCTTCTTCCAGATCCCCGTGAAGAAAAGTTGTCTTCACTTCCATTTGTTCTATCTCAAAATAAAAAGTAGTAGCAACACACAAAAGTATTCTACATGAAGCTACCTTGGTAAGACGAGAAAAAATATCACCAAAATCAATTCCCAGCACCTCCAAATAACCTTTTTCTACCAACCAGGCTTTGTATTTCTCCACCTTTCCTTCCAAATTTGTCTTCTTCTTAAACACCCATTTTTTGCCAATGGGTTTCCTTCGAGCCAACAACTCCACCAAATCCCAAGCCTCATTTTTGTGCAAAGATGTCATTTCATCAACCATGGCCTCTTTCCATAATTTTCCATCCTCTAAATCTATTGCTTCCTTCACGATTTTGGGATCATCATCAATAATAGATAAATCAAACTTTGAACATAAAGCAGATGGACTATACCTTTCTGGCTGCCTTCTATCTTGAACTGATCCTCTCACAACCGAAGATTGTGGCTCTTCATCTTTTGATTCCTCTTCTACTGTAGAGTTTGATTCTTCCTCCTTTAGCTCAATCTCTATCTTCTCAGGTTCCTTTGGTAGGACTTCATGTTTAATAACATCTTTCACCTCTCTAAACACCACATCTTGGTTGTACACAACCTTCCTTGTTTCTGGGTTCCAAAGCTTATAACCTTTTAAACCATCCGTATACCCAATAAAGATGCACTTTTCAGATTTACTATCCAACTTTGTTATTTTATCCTTTGGAACATGTACGTATGCATCACATCCAAATACCCTCATATTTGAAAGAGAAGGTTTATTGCCAGTCCATACCTCTTGATGCAGTCTCCATCGCCTATGCCCATAATTCCTGTCCTAACCCAGCACCATTGAGCATGCTTCTTTCCCTTTCCATAAACATCTTGTTCATTCTTTCTACAACTCCATTTTGCTGAGGTGTGTATGGAGTAGTCTTCTACCATGCTAAAATGCACTTATTACAGAACTCTTCAAATTCCTTCTTACAAAACTCTCCACTATTATCTGCCATTAGCACCTTTATCTTCTTCTCTATCTGGTTTTCCACTAGAGCCTTAAATTCTTTAAACTTGTCAAAGACTTCATATTTATTCTTGAGGAATATATCCATGTATTCCTTGAGAATCCATCTATAAATGATACATAGGACACAAACTTATCTAGTGATGGAACTGACACAGGTCCAAACACATCACTGTGCATAAGCTCTAATATATGTTTCGCCCTCTTAGTACTAGAGGGGAAACTCATACCATTATGCTTCCCATATACAAAATTTTCACAGAAATCAAAATCCAAAGAGTGATTAGAAATACCTTATACCATACCTTTACCATGAAGTATTCAAAGGCCCTTCTCTCCAATATGTCCAAACCTTTGATGCCATAGCATGGTCTTTTCTCCAGAGACCACTAGATTTTCTGCTTCACTTTTAGGAACTACAGAACTATTGCACACATCAATAACAATGCTACCTTGCATCTTGTACATAGTTCCAATCTAAACTCCCCGAATCAATACCAATGCTCCCTGAACCATCTTGCAGGTATATTTCTCGAACACTATTTTTATACCTGCATCATCCAGCTTGCTTACAGAAATCAGATTTCTAGTTAATGCAGGAATATGCAAAACACCCGGAAGTGTTCTAATACTTCACCTTGCAACTTCAAATTGACTTTTCTGTGAACAACAATTCTAGCCTTCCTGTCATCCCCTAAGAATAAATCACCACCATCATATTTCTCATATTCACAGAACCACTCCCTATGGGGAGTGAAGTGAAAGGATGCACCCAATTCAATCAACCATGCCTCATGATCTACATGTGTACTTGAGGAAGAAGACAAGTACACATCCCCACCTTCATCTGAGGTGGTTTTCACCTCTATAGAAGGAGAACAATCAGATCTATTTCCTTTCTCAAGAGCTTTAGATTTACAGTCGCTTTTATAGTGCCCTTCTTTACTGCATTTCTAGCACACCTTTACATATTTTCCTCTAGATTTAGATCTCCCACTCGAGGACTTATTTTTGTTTCTGTTTTGTGAATATCCTCATACAAACAAGGCATCACCATTATGGCTCTCCATATTTTTCCGTCTCATCTCCTCCATCAACAAGGATGAGACTATTTCATCAAACTACAAGGCAGATGCATTGCTACCTATTATAATAACCAAACTATCCCATGAATCTGGTAGAGAACAAAACAAACTGATGCACTTATCTTCATATGAAATTTTAATATCAACAGATAATAACTGGCTTACCATAGTATTAAATGCGTTCAGATGCTCTGGCACTGAGTCTCCATCTTTCATCCTCAAGTTATACAACTTTTTCTGTAGGAACAATTTATTCACCAGAGACTTAGATTGGTACAAAGTCCCTAACTTGTCCCATAAAGCCTTTGTCGTATCTTCCCATGATACATTCAACAATACTGAATCTGAGAAACACAGTCATATTGTGCTCTTTTCCTTCTAATCCAACTTCTTCCATTCTTCATCAGACACTCTCGTTGGTTTAGTAGTTGGATCTACCACAATCCACTGATCTTTATCCACCAGCAGATCCTCCATCTTGAGTTTTCAAAACTCAAACTCTGACCATTAAATTTCTTAATCTCTATCTTTCCACTTCTCGCCATCTTCTTTCACCACAAGAATCGATCCACAAATATCCCATTGAACAGGGTCTACCACAAGCCCGAGAAAAACCCCTCAGAAACAAAGGTGTCCCCTTGAAACCAAAACTTCTTTGATACCAAATGTATTTTTTTAACCCCGTACAAAAATTACCCGCATACAAATTCTAAAAATAGATAATAAACAATGATGAGAGCATAACACATAAAAAAATATACATAGATATTTTACCTTGGATCCCAAAACGGGGACTACCAGATTGATTTTTCATTATGTTCCTTTCAGTGTTACAATATATATATATATACATGATGAAGCATCCATAAACCCCAATCCATTAACCATAAATTAGAACATAATCGTAGTTCCCTTGACCGGATTTACAAAATACCATGGACCGAAAACCATCGCACCCAAAACCATGTGCTAAATCCATGCACAAAACCATAGGTAGGCCCGCCCACCTAATATAGGGTCCATGTGCGAAATCCATGCACAAACAATAGGTAGGCTCCTCCCCCCCTCTAACCACTCGATTTAACTACTGGGGCTAATTGTGGAAAGAATATAAAATAACCCAACACTTAACTTGATCAAGCCACTTTCTCCACTAAACAATGGATATTCTCAAGTTTAACCAAATTCTAGAAGCTCCCTGACCTTTTCTGACCTTTACATGAAACGTTTTGAACAAGACAAGCCAGAAAAACACATAAACACCCGATGTGCATGAGGAATGCAGAGAAACTTTTGTTCTAAGCCTCAACCACACCAACAAAGTTAGTAGATTTCAGTTTTAATCACAGTCACAAGCTTGCCAAATTTTGGATGGAGCCTTCTAACCGCACGCATGAACTTGCCTCCATGTAGTTGTCAAAGAGGATAGAGAAGACTTACTCTACTTACCTCAGAACTTTGCCAAATTTCTTCCATAGCTTGATCATCATTTGAAAGACCTCAGGAATCCCTTTTCAGCTCTACAACACTTCACCAAGCCATTGCCACATCAACAGTCAAACTAGATTGACTTGGATGCCAACTAACAACTACACTAACACCCAAGCCATCAAACTACTCCACAACTTATCTACCATCAATATACATCTCCAAAACGTGTCAGAGTTCCTCCAACACCTGTAGAACCTTCTTCAAACCCTATACATCATCTCATAAACATGAATACCTAATCGAGGACAAGGAGACCTAAACTACCAAAATCCTCAATTCTAACTCATGTAGCAACAACCATCACTTGTATGCAACAACATGAATAGTCAACATGATCAAGAAGGTCATCACATCTCCAACACAAATCTACACAACTAACCATAGTGGGAAAACCTCCAAATTAATGCAACATGTTCTCTATGCAACAACATGATCAGAATAACATGATCATGAGGACCATCACATCCTCTACTCAATTTATGTATGCAGCCCCATAACTTGCAAGCCTCTACCATCTACATGCAAGAAAACATGCCAAAGACCATATACACATCATCCATACATAATTCACCTGCAACCAAACATACATGCCAACCAACAACACTACAACCAACATCAATGCCAACAATCTCCCTCTTTGGCATTAATGAAAATCCCAATTGATCCAATCATTTGAAACTATCCTCTAAAAATTGATCTCCATCCAAATACTCTCCCCCTTTGACATCAATGGAAAATGGCTAAACATATTCTCCTCCTCTCCATGCAGTGGGATCCATCAAAAAAACAAAAAAATCCACTCAATATCATAGGTAGGTGATGAACAATGAGATATAGGGCTAAGGGATGAGAACAATAACAACAATCCTCCACATAACTGAAGAAGATGAGAAATAAAATCCCCCTAGAGACAAGTTAGGTCTGATCAACAACATACTAGTGTAGTAAGATATATTTCCTATCAGCATCAGTAGTGAACTCTCTCACTCCCATGGAATCATGACAATAAGAAACAATAACAATAAGTATCATATGCGCTTGCTCATGAAGCAGCAGTAGCAAAATCCGTGCCATAGTAGTAGCATCAGATCAAGTCACCAACACATATTCGTGTGTGTGTGTGTGTGCGTGTGTGTGTGTGTATATATATATATTATATATATATATATATATATATATATATATAAAATCAACTTTGAAGCAACAATAACATGTACAACCTCTCTATCTCACATATCCACACTGTGCTATCCAATAACATAATACTCATACATCAGCAGCATTAACTTCTCTCTATCCATCTCTAGTAGCAACAACAATTCATCAAACCTCTGAAATATCATCTCCATGGTTGATTACATACTAATTTATATTATTTCCTCCTTTCCACATGTAAGAGGCTACTCCACATGGACTAATGACTATGACCAAATGATATGCAACAAAGTACAAGGCTTCAAATGCCTATTACATGGCTACAAGAGTGATGATACATGATTGTACATTGACAAAAAAAACCCATATATGGCTGAACCGTGACTCACATAACTCTCTCTCAATGCATGTATAACTCTAGAATGTCCAACCATGATAAGTAATAGAGTGTACATGAATAATACTTGAATTACATGGTTGTACCAATACTACTAATAGCCCATACATAGTTGCACTGACTCTCATGCTTCACTATACACACATGCCAATCATGGCTTACAACTCTATGCATGACACATACAAGCATGAGACTATCTCATACATGGATATCATAATAATTTTCTCATCAATGCATGTCCACTACAATGTCACAATGCAAGTACGTAGAGCATATGATCAACAGTATTTCCTCTTCATAGCAACAAGATAATGGCAATAAATATCATATAAGATACATTTGTCAACCTCCTCAAAATCACCAGCCATAAATCAACATATCGTCAACAACAATTAACAATACATAGAAATACTCATTGGCCCATACATCAACATATATCAGCAACATAGCACACCAATTTGCACAATATATCAACCCTTTGTAGCTATAAATGGGAACAACAATAATCATCATATCGAGTGAACCTCTTCAAGATAAAATAAACTGGTAATAGAAATATGCATATATGATATGAAGATAACAACAATACATATCACATTAGAAAAACTCCTAATACATATAAGCATCAAAAATAGCATGGATCAATCATCATGAACCCATACTCCTTCAGCACAAGCTCTAACTCTAGAAAACAAATCATGAAGCAACAAGATCATCTCAATCAACAAATGAGTCAGTGGATCAATATGCTCTCAAATAAAAATCTCCAACAGAAGCAGAAAGTGACCAAGCTAATGATTTGACATGTGTTAAGAAAGCAATCCCATGTGTAACAACAATAATAACATGAAATATCTCCATCATGTTTAACTTCTATATTTTTTGCATATAGGTTGCAAATCACTAACACAAGAATAATGCAAGTAGTTATAACCATACACTACCATCATATTAGTCTCCATGGCACCATCACATACATGATATCATCAAACCAAAATGTATTTTTCCTCAAACTAATACAAACCAACTGCATATCAACTCATGTTAGAAACAGATTATCCATGCACAACCAAAATACATAGATGAAAGTCAAATAAGCACATAGCATGGAATGCACAGCCAACTCCTCCAAGGAAACATGATGCCATCAATATGACTAGAATATTGGAAGCAAATGAGGTGCTCCCCCTAAACATGTGCCATCACCAAAAAAATTTCACACAACACTACAAAAAACTTTTATCAAAATCTAATCACAACAGCTTCAACAGACACAAGATTAGCAGTACAACTTCAACATCATATAAATACCATCAAAAATTATATGCATCAATAAACCTAACTGCAATGATCAACATAACTTCTCAACAAGCATATATATTCACATATACTTCTCTTGCTATGGAAACACCATCAATTATTCAACATGCAAAATAAGATGTGCCATATACTCCCCCCGAGGCCATGCAAGCTTCAATTTCTCCTTGCAGGCTCTTTCTGCTCCTTCTTCCTCTAAACTTTAAGCGGTTGATCTCTTGCATGTGAATGTCCAATTGTCCTCTTGTTTGGCCTACTTTGCACATCGTTCATTCTTTGATCAGGTCGCCTTAAGTGTTTTGGAGTCTTGCAATCCTTGGCCATATGACCAAGATTGACATATATGTAGCACTTGATATGACCAATAAATGGAGGAAAAGATTTGAATATCTTGATCTTCCTTTTACTCATCATTGCATGCAACTTTATATCAATAGCTTGGTGGCCAAAATCATTGCATGAGTAGTAATAATCGTAAAAATGACCATTATACCTGATTTTGGTTGAACTCCGTAAAGGGGGTTATCTTCCTTCACTATTTTCTTGATAAGGGATTCTATTCCACTACTTCTCCTAGTGCATGGTTCTACAATTTGCTGCAATACATCCTAGATTATAGTAGTTGAAGCATCTCACATATCCCAATGGTGAAAATGATCCTCTTGGTGTTTTCTTTGACACACCCATTGGCTTATCTTCCTTGTGCCCCTTCTTTGACTGTTGGTTGTGTTGATGGTCCTCCTTCTTGTTGCTTTTGCTACTACTATCATCTATTACACTTGTGGTTGAAACTAATCTAGTTTCTCCCATATACATGTTACAATATGATTTGCACGATGAAGAACTTTGAATGCTCATTAACTGACTGAGTTTCTTCTCCAAATCACTTCTTAACGAAACCACTTCCACTTCCAATCTTTCACAATGCTCCTCCTTTCTCTATATTGTTTTCTCATTTCTTCCTCATTTTTTTTTGCCTCCTTAAGATGAGATTTTAATCTAATGATATCTTCTCTTAGTCCATTCTCCTTATCATCAAAAATATGCAAAATTATTTTTTGATCCTTACATGCATAGGTTATTCTATCCACTTCAACAGTTAATTATTTTATTACAACCATTTCTGATTCATATTCAGCCTTAATAAGAGAAAAATTATTATCCTCTTCACTATGTAACTCAATAGAACCATATGAATCACAATCCAAATATTATTTCAAAATATTACTTCGTGACACAACTGTTTTGGTTGAGATTTGAGAATTTGCTACTTCATTTGCAATGGATTGATTCTCTTCTTCATTTTATTTGTGTTTTGTGATATCCTCTTCTTGTTTTTGGCCATGATCCATGATCAAATCTTGAAGCAGTCAAGCTTCATTGAAGAGAACTAGCTCGAATACCAGTTGTTGGAAACTAGATCACTACTACGAGGGGGGGTTGAATCAGTAGTGATAGAAATTTTATTACTTTTAAAATATTTTTGTCGGATTCTCAATTAGCCACATCCATAAATAATATTAACTTATCAAAACATGAAAGCGACATAAACTCAAATAATAATAACCATGGAAAGCATCGACACAAACATGTACACATGAAGACACAAGTATTTCTAGTGGAAACCCTTTCAGGAGAAAACCACCTTATTGCTATTATGATACTCAATTATTCTATTAATCTGCTAAACAAAGTTTACATCAATTAGCTTACACCCATAAGCCAAAAGACTTAGATTGAAATACAATATGCTTGCACCTATCAGTTAGGAAACCTGTTTCTCTCACGAATCTATGAATGTCTATCAGTTTGAAGCTAGCACGACCAACGATCATCTCCCAAGAACCATTGGACTATCCAACTCCTATTGGATGGAGAAATATGTTCCTTATCATGAATATACCAAATCATTGCCTACTTTGAAACCTCCATTCCTTCGCCTCCTTTGTGCAAACCACATGTCAGAACATTTCACATTGGGCTCTCAATCTTCTCAATGTGAGAAATCCAACAACACCATAATTCTGCAACCAAAATATGAATCAAAACTATGACTTGGATAGGGGAAATTTTTTTCTTCTTCTCACACCAAACTCTGCTCTCTAACACACCATAATCTGTCAATCCTTATCCTCTTTAAGAACTGCCACCTGCAACACAAAAGCTTTGAATTTTCTTCTCAAATCTATCTTTGATTTCTACATACAATAATCTGATAAAAATCTACAAAAACTATGTGAGAATATGTTGCAACCTCTATCCTCTATTCACTTTCAATAACCTCTCAATGGCATGCTCTCACACTCTCAACTAGACCAACTAAACAGACTCATGCATTTCTCCTATTTGTAATTTTCTTGAGATGATTAACTCAATAAATTCTACAAGTTATGGAGCACTCAACAATTCTTTTCACACTTTTGAATTTTCCTGGACCCACCTCCTTGGCTTAATCAAGCCACTATCTCCACTAAATAATAGATATTCTCAATTTTAACCAACTTCTAGAAGCTCCCTCACCTTTTCAAACCTTTAAAAGTTTCGAACAAGACATGCCAGAAAAACACATAAACACCCAATGTGTGTTAGGAGTGTCGAGAAATGTTTTTTCTTAGCCTCAACCCCACCCATAGAAATAGTATATTTCGGTTGTAACTGCACTAACAATCCTGCCAAATTTTGGCTAGAGCCTTCCAACCACACACATGAGCATGTCTCCATGATAAAATGATAGAGAAAACTCACTCTACTTAGCTAAGAACTCTGCCAAAATTCTTCCATAGCTTGGTCATAATCAGAAAGACCTTAGGAAGCCATTTTCACCTCTGTAACACTTCACCAAGACACTTTAACATCACCAACATCATCGCTAGTCAAACTAGGTTGACTTGGATGCCAGCCAACAACTACACTAACACCTAGGCCATTAAACTTATCCACAACTTCTCTACCATCAATATACATATCCAGAACACGTCAGACTTCCTCTACACTTGTAGAATCTTCTTCAAACCCTATACATCATCTCATCAACATGAAGACCTAATCAAGGACAAGGAGACCTAATCTGCCAAACTCCTCAGATGTAACTCATGTAGTAGCAACCAACACCTGTATCCAGCAACATGATCAGTCAACATGATCAAGAAGGTCATCACATCTCCAACACAACTTTGCATAACTGACCATAGTGACAAACCTTTAAACCAATGCAACACAACCTATATGCAACAACATGATTAGAATAGCATGATCATGAGGCCCATCACATCCTCTACTCAATTTATGTATGCATCCCCAAAACCTACAAGCCTCTACCATATACATGCAGGAAGACATGCCAAATACCATACACACATCATCCATACACAAGACCCTTGCAACCAAACATACATGTACAAGCTACCCATCCTACAACTCATTCTACCAGTTTGACATCAATGCAAACCAACAACACTGCAACACAAATCAATGCCAACAAATACAAGCTAGCACCAGATTTATATTCAGCTTCTTTGATCTTTCCGGAGTTGTGATTTAATTTTTATAAGGGTAACAATTTGTATGGTCTGGGCCCACCATCCAGCCCATTGCCCCTTGTCATTTAGGTTTTCTTGTTTTATGTTTTGATGGATGCATCGTGTGTGATTTTGGTTTTATCCTCGCAGAGGTCTGTGGTTCGAATTTAAATTTCTTGTTCATTTTAAAGCTTGATGTGTTAATTTTTATATGAATATGATTAACTAGTACATCTATGTGGTTATCTTCTTCTTGGAATGCATTTATGTGCATAGATATTTGAATGCATTGAGGCTTTGATCAAACCCTTGTCCATTATTATTAAGGGAATTTGAATTGGTATTCACTCCGACCTTATTTTCCATGCAATGAAATTACCTTTTAGACACATAATATTTTTATGCCCTATATGTATACTAAGATTGTGAGGATAGAGTATGGTTATAAGCTGTGTGGATATATTCTCAAGATTTTTGGTTTGTTCTAACATGTTACATGAAGCATTTCCCAAACTTCTAGACCTTGAGTTGTTATGGTGATCTCTTGAGTAGATTTTGATTAATAATATTGATTATCCTTCCTTGTAATTTCTTACCACGAATGAATCTTTAACATAGAAATAACCAGGGTTTTACTTTGAAAGTTTGAATGAGAATGATATTCATTTTGATCTACCTCTTATGTAATAGAATCTTCTTCTACATATGATTTTGATACTCTTTTATGATGTCAAGATCAGTATTAGAAGGTATTTTACTATGTATGATATAACTATTAAATCATAGAGTTTGGACTAACGATACACTTAGTAAGGAATTAGAAAAAAATTGAAGATCAACTCTTCAAGACTACTTCTGGTTACGATTGTATGTAGGTCATAACTGATGTATTGAGTAAACCTTGGTTTCTTTCATCACAATTGAACATTGCATCTTTTTATTTTGAGAAGTAATGCATACACAATCTAGATTTTGTTTTCGGGTATCTGTATCTCTACATTGGAATAATATTTAGTAGTTTTCTAGACTAGGGTAAGCTTTGAATTCACATGGGAATGACTTTGTCTAGTTTGTGTAGTATTATTTATGCTAGAAATGAAGAGTGCTTGGTTTAATTACAGAGAATTTGAATCTTGATGGTTGTGAATTCTTTCTTTCTTTTTACTCTAGAGCATAGCAAGTAATCTTTGGGAAGAACTTAAGACAATATTTCCCTTTCTATTTTCAGAGTGTATTGTCAACTTGAAGGTTTGAATGGGACCTACTGTCTTTTTTCCCTTGGATAACTGAGACAGACATTCTACAGGAGTTTCTCAACCCATAAGAGGAGCCAGGAATAGGATCTTTATGTGCTCTATTACTTTGAAGGTTTTGTTTCCTGAGCAATGTTTTTGAATTGTTTGCAAGAGCTTGGTTGATAGTAAAAGGTTTCATAGATTTCTAAGGTCTTATTCTGGCATTTCTTGTGTTGCGTCTTGAAGCTTATGAAACCCATATTGACATATTAAATGTTGGTAAATTAATCGTGCATTTACAGAGGCCAACAATAATATCAACATAATTGGAAATAACTTTACACAAGAAATTAGCCTTTCCTTGACGTTCT
The DNA here is from genome assembly GCA_000404065.3 of Pinus taeda. Lineage (NCBI taxonomy): Eukaryota > Viridiplantae > Streptophyta > Pinopsida > Pinales > Pinaceae > Pinus > Pinus taeda. Next base: position 132,700 of record APFE030771502.1, read on the forward strand.
TGAAGTTGGTGAGCCATGCATGGAGGTAAATTGGTTATGGCCTCAACCTTAGATGGATCAATGTGAATCCCTTCCTTGGAAATAATAAAACCTAGCAACCTCTCAGAACAAATGCAAAAAACACATTTAAGGGTTTAGCTAGATTTTGTAATAATGACATCAAAGAAACACTTCCCTGAGATGGGCAAGATGATCCTCATGAAGTAAATATCTAGGAGTAAGGTCATCAAGATAAAATTCAATGATGTGTTTTATATCATGAAAATGATAATACATGGTCCATTGGAAAGTGGCACTTGCATTTTTAAGACCAAAAGCAAAATTTTGATACGTAAATGTTCCCCATGGGTAGATAAAAGTAATTTTGTGTTGATCCTCTAGTTTGATTTGGATTTTATTATAGCCGGGTAAACCATCTATAGATGAAAAGATAGAATTTTTGGCACATTCAGGGATAATTTGGTCAATAAATGGTGTGGGGTAATTATCCTTGGGACATGCAAAATTCAAATCTCTATAGTCAACACAAACCTTATTCATCCCTTGATTCTTATCAATTGGAAAATGATTAGAAACCCACTTTGTCAAGGGTACCAAATAGATAAAACCAACATCTAACAATTTTTTAACCTGTTCTTTAATATTTGTTTCTTTCTGAGAATTAACTGGTCGGAGCCTTTTCCAAACAAGATTAGCTCCATCGTAAATTTTGATCTCATGTTAACAAATTCAGGGGTCAATACCAATCATCTCTTAATAAGACCAAACAAATGCATTGCGGAATTATTTGAAAAGGGTAATATAAGTTTCAATCTATAGATGAGTGCAATCGGTCCCAATCATAATGTTTTCCACGAAACTTGGTTTCGTAGAAATATTAATGGGTTATAATTTTCGATATGTTCACCAATTTCCCCTCTGAGGAAATAACTTGAATCAATATGGGGGACTAATACCATTCATCATTTCTGTAGGAATCCAAGGTTTTAGGTGATGCGTTCAAGTTATCTACTCAAGGGATAAAATAAGATTGATGGTGAAGATCCCACCAAGGATGATCATATACCGACATGACTTCCAAAATGGCTTCATCAGAAGCACGTTGAGTATCAAGAAAGTCACGAGAAGGAGGATGGTTAACTACTCAAATAGGCCTAAGATAATCATCAAGTGGTTCACAATGTGTCTCACTCGACTCAGCAGACTTAGATTCCAATTAGATGTATTGATAAGCAATCTCACCTGGGCTTAACGGTAATTTCTCACCATACTAATTGAATTTCAATGGAGAAGGCACCACCCAAGGGTCAAGAGACAAATGGGGTCCACAGGTGACAAAATAGATCATATGCATAGGAGAAATGGAAGAATAAGGGATGTTGGGTGGGGATGAAGGGAAGACAGATATGAGTGATGGGATTATAAACAATCCCACCCAAACACTCTCATAAGATGCAATGTTATCTCCAATGAATGACACAAAATTTCCCATAGTAGTAGAATTGGTTGACGGTATGTCGTAATCTAAATGATTGATTTTGACAATCTTACCTTCATGAGGAGAGTGAAGCACATGAAACACTGAAGACATGATGAAAAACATGGAATAGAACCAACTATGGCCAAGGAGCATATTATTGTCTAAGGGAGTGTCAACAACTTCAACATCAATAGACACAGTTGTGGCCCCAATCTTGATGTAAATGAAGGAAGAACACCCTGAGGCACAAAGGTGTGTCCATCAAAGGCTTGTAGCGCTATACTTGACTTAATGAATATTTGAGAATTAATAGTCCTCCAACATGACATAGATATCACAGAAGTTGAAGACCCTTCATCCAAAAGAGTGTGGTGTATATATCAATTGAAAATGTGCACAAATATTTGAAAGTCAACCTGACGAGAGAGTCTAAAATGATGGGAATCAATGTCAAATGCAAACAAACTCAACTTTGAGGGATTAAACCCTTTGATAGTGGTTAACAAGGATTTGTCTTACATAGGAAAACTATACAAAACCTTCAGAGCTTACATAACACAAGGTGCTTGGGCTAAATCCTCAAAAATATTGGTATGTTGGGAGACCCATGCAATAGGGTTGTGTGTCAAATTTCATAGAACTCCCTTATGTGGGAGAAATAATATTTCCAAATTATTATCTAGCATGAAAGGTTTGGTGGATGCAGTAAAAGTGGTTGAGTCCTTCGAACCAGAACTCAACTCAAGAGTGTCGTAAAACTTTGTTCTCATGGAAAATTTAAATTTCTCGTTACACATGAGAACATGCACATTGCTTTCGATAGGAAAATAATGTTACCCCCCACTGCCCCTAGGCGAAGGTGGAGGAGCTTGTACAATCATTGGATATTGTGCTTGGGTAGGGAAGGAATGAGTTAAAATTCTTTATTGTTGGTGGTGCAAAAAGGCGATGGAAATCATCCATACATTGGCACTCAAGAGTCAAAGGATCTCGCTCACAAATATTACAAGGAAATTTAACCTTTCAACATTTCTCATTAATGCCCCCACCCTGATTACATTTATTTTTATATTTTCCTGAGTACATTTAGGATTATTCTATAATTTGTTTATTATTTTTCTTTTTACTACCATTTTGTTGAGGATTCTTAGATAATGCAGACTTCATCGTGAGAACCTCGGTGGACTTCTTGGAAGACTATGCTTGTTGAGAACTAGATACACTTGTTGGCGCTTGGGATGTGACAACCATTTACCCTAGTTGAGTAGCTAGTTGGCTCACAACATCAAAAGAAATGGAACTGATGGCACCATCAATGGGCAGTTCCAACTTGGATCATTTCGGATCAGTTGAAGGTTAAGGAGCATTAAGAATCATATTATACAAACTGCTTGAATGAGAGTAAATCTAGTCAAGATGTTGAGCATGTAGGATTTATTTCTCCTCAGTAGCTGCCCCAACCATGGTGACGTCCTTAGCTATAGGTGGCAATAATATTGATTAAACTAGTCTTTAAGCTTTTCGTGAGGGAGTATGGTTCATACTAACCTCTTGCGTCTTCTCCACTCATGGATATGATCATAGATGTGAGTAGAGTTATCTTGTTTGAGAGTAGAAAAAAGGTTAGTCCCTAGATCGTATCATGTGGGTAACTGAAAGTGATTCAAAAAGGTATTGGCCAAGGAAGAGAATTCACTATAAGATTCCTTATCAGGTTCTATATACCATTTGGTGGAATCACTAGTTAGGGTTCGATGGAAAAGTATATACCTCACATAATAATCCACCAATGAATTAGAGGAACACCATCAATGGTAGGTGGTGATGTGCAAGGGTTTTCTCTTGGCTTCCCTTCAAAATTTGAAATATCATATGGAATTTTAGCAAGCATTAGGGGCCACCTAGGATGATGGCATATGGGGTCATTTGTCAATTTATCCAAATCCAACAAATCAAGAGGTGTTAGAAATGGAATTTTTTGTTGATTAAATGGATCATAAGAGAAGTAAGTACCCCTTGATGAAACATATAGTCTAACCATAACATAGTTGATGGTAGATGAATGTGGACCAAGTTTAGAGTTCATCCTAGTATACTAAGTTCCTAGGCCAACAAATGAGGTGAAAGGATGTTGTTTCCCAGGGTAAGTGCCAAAGGACTCCCAAAAGCATGGCTACTCATGAGATTGCACCCAACAATCGACAAAATACCTCCCTATCCAAAAGCACTAACACAAGTATTAAAACTCATAGGCATAGTGTTAATAATGGGGTTAGTGCCCCTAGGTAAACTAGCCCCTATAAAAGAAAAGGAAATTATAGATAAAGCCACTCCACCTAACATAGAACTATTCCAAGGTTTATATGTACTACCAAAAACATTATTTCCCCCATCTTGGCTAGAAGCAAACATCAATCCCTCTTTCATGTTCCTCGAAGTAGATACATTTACCTTAGGTGAAGTGATCATAGGTATAGATCAGCTAGGAGTAAATATCCCATCTCCCGCAAGTTGACCAGGGTTCGCCCCCATTTCTAACACAAAGTTGGATGAATGCATAGACACACACAAATTTATTGAAATTGTTGGTGTCATAGAAGTGACTAGTGAAATCCATAGGAAGATGATTGAGGTGTTGTAAGAGGAATGAGTCCTGACACACTAAGTGGTGGTAACAATGGAATGGTTGCAGAAACTATTGATGTATAGGATAAAGAGGGATCCACCTCCCCCATGGTAGAAGAAGTGCTCTCACTAGACATATTATGAGAAAAAGGTGAAAAGGATTCAATATTGTAAGGTCTCAGGTGCACTAAAATAGGGTCGAAGGGGTCGATCAAGGGTGGGTTTACGTGTTGTAATGGAATCTTGTCAACTTCTTCGACAGTAACAAATTATTCCCTCCCTGGACTAAGGTCATCCCCCTCAACTTGAGTATCATATAATCCCTCCTTTGTCGAATTTATCCTACATCTTCAAGGTGGTGGAACTTCCTCTGAGAAATGTTTAAAATTCTACGAGAATATTGGATATTTTGTTCAACCACAGTGAATATATTTATTAACAAATTAAATCAAAGAGGGAGAAAAGTATCTTCCCACTATCAAATCTTGGTTGGTAAGGGCCCAAGTCTATATTAGAAGATGTGGTTGGGAAAATTACGTTGGCAACCTACTTAACGATCTATTTAAACTTGATACAAATTCCTTTATTATCCATGGGGTACCCCATGAGAGGTTTGAGCGAGTTTGAATAATGTCTTCCCTAGTTACAACAAGGATGTGCCCCTTGCCATCACCCATGTGAGACACCTAAGATTATGGCCACTAGAAATACCATGTATAGCAACCGAACCGGTGGGAATAGTCTTTATTCAGGTCTACATGAAAACCCCAGAGAGATTGCTCAAAGTGAGTCGTACTCCTCTTAAGTGAACTATCCCCAAGTAATATGTGCAAACCAACACCAAAAAGACCAATGAAGTGAGATATATCACTCCATTGGCCTCAATTTGACCTCATGGTTAACCCCTCATCAGAAGGGCTTCCCTGGAAACAAGCCATTGCAAATGGATTTTACCTCCATAAGATGCTAGATTTGTTTTTGTGGCCTTATAGAGTTTACTACACTCCCATATTCAAAGACCCTGGCCTCGGTTACTATTGGTTTGCTACCAATGAAAAATAAAAATCTTGAATTTATTTTACTACACATGAATTTTATGGTTGTTATTTACTAAAAACAAAGTGTTGTGCAACTCATATGGTGTATAAAGACTCAAGACACAACCCTAGATATATGGAAATGCAAAATTTTCTTTTCTCATTCAATGAAATCTAGCTATATAAGGGAAGAGATTTTATTTCCTTTACAAATGAAAGAAAAAAACCTCACACATTCTCAATTTCCAATCCTAAAAATCACTAAATTTACCCAAAAAACAACCCAAGAAAACACTCAAATAAATCTCAAAACAAAACCCAAGCAAGAATGCTCAAAATATCAAACTTGGCTTTGCAACCAAAAAATTCACCAAAAGAAATCTAATAAAAATTGATAAGTAGAAAGAGGAAATGCAAAGGAATTTTCATGGTTGTAGTTCAATGAAGACAACAAACTCAAGTAGCAACAATGATCTACAACGGTAAAAAAACAAATCCTAATTAAGGGATAAAATAAAAGAAGCATGAAAACAAAAGAGAAATCTTCAAATTTGATGAAATGAACATATTTGAAACACTAAACCAAATCTCTCAGATCTATATTTGCACAACCACAAATAACTGGGAGGAAACATGCTATCGAAAGCATAAGAAAAAAAACTAGACAACTTTGATCAAGACAACAAAATTTAGCAAGTGATCATATCTAACTCAAAACAAATGTTTTAACGTAGATCTAAGACATATTTGAACTAATACACATGAGAAAAACATATTTTAAAAATGAAAACAAGGTCTAAGGGAAAACCCCTCAAAAAACTTGAATTAAGAGGATTGATGTTAGTTAAACAGTGACCAAATAGGGTCAGTGGCAAAGAATAACAACGGGCAACCAATGACAATTTTACTAGCACTCCATAATGAACTCATAACCAATAATACTAGAATAATATGACTCTAAAACTTGAATCCAAGCCAGATCTAATCAGATCAAAAGCCAATAAGACTAATACATACCCGGATTAGGTTAAGAAGCAAAAGAGAAGACTAAGAGACTAACTGAAAACCAAAATAACAAGAAAAAAAAGAGATTGACAACACTAGGATAGACTCCCCAATGGAGTCTCTAATAATATTGTGATAAAAAACATGCAATCACAATGATTTATTTCTTCGTGAGCCTTTCTCAAGACTCACTAGATAGATGTGTGTGAAAACATCAATGTAAAGCCTCAATGCCAATTAAATTCATGCATAACATCTCAAACAAATGGCTTGAGGAAGCATACTTGAACCCTCACATGTTAGTGATGGATGTTGGATATGAAGCCTTAGATGGAGAATCTACTTATTCCTGAAGATCCTTCTCCTAGCAATCCTTATCCAAAAGTCCTACACACAAGCACAACAAAAAAACACAAGTTTTCCTTCCACAGAGGGAGGATTAGCATGAACAAAATATATAACATGATAAATATAGCATGTAGAGAAGGGAAATCATATACTTTCATTAATGAATCAAATGGATATAAAATAATGATATACATTCAACAATATGTCCACCTCTCTAGCTTGCATTCTTGGCTCCACCTCTAAGAAGGATAGCCTCACAAATTAGCAGAGCTCTCATGCTATATCAAACTCTCTAGATATAGCTTTTCCATTGATATGACTAGTTTATATATGCCCTTTTACCTCCCTGGGATAATGTATCTTGACACTTATGGAAAAGAGAAGTTAGGAAAATTATATAATAATTTTCCCCTAGCCAACTCATAGACAAATCATTTCAGTTGATCTCCTAGGGAATGACAAAACCTAGAAGGCTTGAGACTTTCACTGGTTGCAAAGGGAAAATCATTACCAATGACTCTGGTTGTACACTATGAATAAGAGGAATGACATAGGATGTACATGGTTAACCAACAACATATTCTAAAAAGGTTAAAATTAAGGTACATACTATGTGTCAAGATAAACAGTACAAAGGCTCCTACAACAAACTCAATGTGGGTAAAATAGGCCAATAATAGTATATGTCAAAACCAAGGAAAGAACGTTGGATATTAATATATAGGGGTTTCATGTATTTGTTTAGAATTACTAGTTGTGAATTATTCTACCAAGGAAGACAAGGATTGGACAAAGTGTTGAACATACATGGATTTCTTGATGTAGATTGGGCTAGAGATCTGAATTGCAGAAGATCTACAAGTGGGTATGTGCTTAACCTATTTGGAAGAGTAATCAGTTGGATAATTAAGAGATAGTTTGTAATGGTGCTCTCAACTACAAAATATATATACATTGTATAAACTCACGCAAGCAATGGAGCAACATGGTTACAAAGATTGTGTCTAGGTATTATTTTAGTACAACGAGTTGTGAGGATAAATTGTGACAATCAAAGTTTAATCTTCCTAGTTAAGAACCTAGTGTATCATTCTAAGACAAAGCCTATTAATGTTAAATATCACTTTGTGAGAGATATGGAAAATAAGGTGTTGTTGGTGAAGGTGGAAACTTTGAAGAATGTTGTGGATTCATTAAAAAAATATGTGAGCACTAATAAGTTCTATTGGTGTAGAGAAGCAATGGGCAATATTTCCCTAGATTGTTGATCATGTACTCTTGTGCCCCCTTGTGTGCAAAGAAAAAAACAAGTGGGAGAATGTTGGGTATGTGTTGTATTATTTGCACAACTATCTTGATGCACTATACATTGCGTTGGGTGCATGGATTTGGGGGTAGTGCCCCCAAAAAAATTGGCCAGTTTTTTGCATCTGTTTTTGGTGGTGTTTAGCACAAGGTTTTCTCTTTTAGTGGTTTTATGGTGCATGTGGTTTAGTCCATGGTTTTATAGTTTTTGTTAAGGAACTAAAATTGTATTTTAATCTAGGGTAAAGGAATTGGCTATTTATGGATTTTTTGGATGTATATATTGTATTGTAATACTTTAGAGACATATATATTGAAAAATATTTTTGGTTTTCCCGATTTGGTTTTCTAGGGAAAAAATCTGTGTTAAATTGTGTGTTTTCCATTGCATCTTTTATAATTTTTTCTTAATAATTTATTTTCAACAATTAAATATCTAAGGTTAAAATATACGAGGAGCGGTGCCACAAATGACTTTGTGGTTAAATTCCATTCCTCCTAGCTAGGGACCCTATTCTAATTAATAAGGCATAAGTATTCATTATGGGAATCCCAAATAATACATACTTTTATCCTAGAATCTTAATGTTGGAGTATAAGGAATGCCTACTTGGAGTTGTCTACATATTATAGATGTGGGGGTGATCAACTAAGATACTGAGAAGGTAAAAATTGAGAACAAAAGATATATAGCTTGGTGGGAACAACGCATCATAGTTGGGTCATGCTCACTTTCTCAAGTTTGGACGTAAAAACTATATAACATAAGGAATGGCTAGCAAGCAATTACTACAATGAATGAATGGAGATCATAGAAAATCCTACAAATCTTAACCATTCGTGCATAATAATGAACTATTCTCTCTCTCATGCACATGCATTTTGCTTCCATTCAGAAAGGTCTCTAGCCAAATGATAATTTATAATTTATTTGAACTCATTTGATTTTAAATGATTAATTAATGTAGACATGGAAATTGGATATGACCATTAGGAGGATCAAAAGGATTATTTATTTCATTTTAATTCAGCCTACATTATTGGGAATAAATTTAGTACAACTTGCGAGTTTGAAACCAATATGTACGAAGTTAAACACAATTTGATTTTTAAATTTCTTTAGATGTAGCTAATAATTAGGAGGAAATTAAGTAATGAGTTTTATTAGAGAAATTCCTCACATGGATCCTATATCACCACCATGCTACTCAACAACAAAACCCAAACCCCAAATTTCGATGAGGAAATTGTGAAGCTACTTTAGAGGTGTAAGTGTGGTGCTCATACATGGTAGGGGGTGGCATCTTTATTAAGCCTATGTGGTTAGCATGTATGAGTTTGAGTTGATGGAACATGATTTAGATCCATGCAATCATTTTCTACAAGCCCATTCTCTTGTGCATAGGGGGTGGCATCTTCTTCAAGCCCATTCTCTTGTGCATAGGGGGTGGCATCCTCTTCAAGCCCACGTGGTTAGCATGCATAATGGGACCAACTATTAGATGAAGGAATGAACACATTGAAGTAGGGGACATGAACCTTCTTTTTCCTTTATAATAATGATTAATTATGAGTTAATATAATGTGATTAATATTCTTCAATTCCACATGATTGACATGCATAATGGGAGTGGTTATTGGATCTCGGAATGAACTCATGGAAGCAATGGAAAAACAACTCTTTTTTATTTTGTAATAACACTAGATTTTAAGCTAGTAGGGAGTGATTCATATCTATGTCACATGCTAATGAAAACCAAATGATTCAAGATTGCATCCAACTAGAATCCATTGATTGAAGCAAGCATTCAAAATCATACATTTCAGTGGTTGCAAAAGTAGGAGATCGAAGAGATCCAAAAGCCTTTGTAGAAAATTGTAAAGATCAACTCCACACCTTCAACAAGTGAAGCATCTGGCCACCAACAATGATTCATGGCTCCTTTTAAGCCTTGCTCACTAATTTCACTTCTCCATACCTAAAATTCACATGAGTTTATTCTTAAATCTCTATCATGCATTCTTCCATTAAAGTTAGTGAAGTGAGCATAAATTGATTTCTTTCCATCATTTCTATATTATAGTTCCAAGTTTAACTTTCTTTCTTCATGAGCTATTTTGATCTAGATGCATGTGTTAGGAAAACTATGATAGGAACAATAAATTAGAGATTTAACAATGGTTACTTGGTGAATGTGATGGTAGGCTAAGAAAAACTTGGAGGTGTTTTATATCATGTTCCTACAAAGAGCGTTGTATAACAATATACAATGGTTGTAGGCCTAGTGAGAGACATTAGATGCAAGATGTGATGGTCCAACCTTTTCCACTTATTGGAATTAGCATTTTATCTTTATCAATATTCATAAATTCATTAAAGGAATCATCTTTTCTTCGAGTTGTGCCATCCATTTCTTCCTTCAAGATCAATGGGGATACACAATAATATGTTAAGACCAAACTCGTAAATAACCTCTCTATTCAGGTCTAGATTTATGGCACATTGCATTCAGGATTGCATTTGGCTAATATCCATTGATTTAAGTGGGCATTTGGAATCATCAATTTCGGCGGTAGCAAAAGTAGGATATAAAAAAGATCCAAATTGTAGAGTTTCATATGCAGCTAACCCAACAATTGTCCTACATTTCCTATAGGATAGGCACATGGTCTCCACTTAATAAACTTATGTCATAGCACCTATGTTCATGTGATATCAAAGAATACCTCTAATCTCACTAGACATTGATAAAAACATCCCAAAATCTATTTGTTGAACCCCCTCCCAATTCATCCTTCTAATAAAAATAACCCTTGTTTTTAATAGATATCCCTTATTTTTACGAAATAATCCTTTTTATACCCCCCAATACTCATTATCCCCCCCTACCCCACATCACTCCCCCCTTTATGAATTAATGTTGTAATATATTGGTCAACAAGTTGAAGCCCTTCTAAAGGTAGGTCATTCCAACTTCAACAATATGTAATGGTTCCAAGGTTGATGAGAAATGTAGGCTATTATGCCCTTGGGTTGGAGGTGCAAGTCATGAAGAAGAGGAAGGAATAGGTGCATAAGAGTGATCCCCATGTCCCAAGTCTATAAGAAATGATTGCAAATTCTTTTTTGTCGAGTGATGTAGTAGGTTAAAAGAGACATGCACAAACAAATAGTAAAATTGTTACAACAACCAAGCTTTCAAATAATTAAAAATTAGTATGTGAAGCTACTAAATTTTCTTGTTAACTTTTCTCATTTTTTCTCCTATTGACCTTGCAACATGCTGCAAGTGGACATGTTCTGTGAATAACTACTCTATGAAATTAGCTACGAATAAGAATCTAAATAAGAATTAAAAAATGCCATGCCATATCTATATGTCATTTTCCCATTTTTCTTCGATGAAATTTAGCAATATAATGTTTAATGACATTAATTGTTAAATCAATTTTGACTATAAATTTTGATTACACATTTGTGTTCAACAACTTCAAAAACCAAATACTTATTATAATAAAATTGTACATTGTATTGTATGTGTATGTGTATAGAAGTTAAAATTATATTAATAAAAACATTTATGAAAAAACTCAGTGAAAGCTACAATTTTAACTTAACATTGTTTCATTAAGAACATATATTGTGAATTTAATTTCTGGAATAAATTAAACATGTAATAAATAGAAGCCATCCTTTTATGTCTTTTCGTTCAAGAATTAATGAAAAGGTTAGAAAATTTATATTATGAATATTGAAGTTATAATATGAAGTTAGACTCATGAAAATGGAACCCAAAAATCATTATGTCTTTTCGTTCAAGAATTAATGAAAAAGTTAGAAATTTTATATTATGAATATTGAAAGTTCTAATATAAAGTTACTGATGAGAATGGAACACAAAAGTTATTAAAAAAAATTGCTTAGGAAAATTGCGAAGCCGATGAACTTGGGTGCTTCTAGTATGTTCTCTAATTACTCCTTTGTGTTCAAGAAAAATATTGAAAAATAATAGTATTGTTGGTTCATATAGATTATATTATTGTAATTTTTAAGTTCAACGTTTGGGAATTGCAGATTCTGTGTGTGATGGCTCATTGGACTTGTTGAAATGGTAGAATTCAGTTTGGGTTTCATTTTACAAGTTAGATAGATTTCAGATAGATTGTAAAAGCTAAAAGCTAGAAGTTGAAAGAATGGTTTCTTGTGAAAGCTAAAAGCTAGAATGGTTACTTATAATGAGTGCGTTGAAGAATTTGAGGTAATGAGATAGTGGCTATATAGGGTAAGCACGTGTAGGCAATGAGTAGTGAGGTTCATTTCTCGACTACATCATTACTCAAATTTAGTGTGAGAATTCACACTCGGAACCAAAGTTAGTGTCAAAAAAAAGTAGAGTGTTAGAGTTGAAGTCCATCAAAATAGGCATTCACAAAATTGGATTTTGTTTTCTTTTTAAATAATTTATTAGCATTAATATTTAGGGACATAAAGTTGAAGGAACCTAGCTTAAGTGGTATGGCACAAGTTTTGTGTTTTTAGGGTTCAAGTCTTTAGAGACAAGTTGTAAACTGGTCTTTGTAGTATTTATAAAAAAGTTGTTCTACTTAATGAAATAATGGCAATCATATGTATTAAGTGACACAGGGTTACCCCTGCTTTACCAACAGTATGCTTAAACCTATGCAAGAAACCATTTTTCTACCCAGGAATTTATATGACCATCCAGTCAAAGATTCATTATAACTGAACAATGGGTTAAGGCCCCCTTAATTAGAATTCATGTGGAATGATTTAATTATTAACCACATAGTCTAGCCCTTCCAATCCTTTCTATCGAGACTTCATACATCCCCATAAACCTTTATTAATTCCTATGGCCACACATATATCCAAACCCCACTTTATAACTTTGGGTCATAATTGGACTTAACCATAAAACCCTCTATCGACGCTTTAATCCATTATAAACCCTTTATAATAGATAACGCATAAAACCACATAAATCATACCTTTTCCGCCAATCCTCGGCCTTTGCACAATTACTGATGTTACCTTTATCGGATCAATTCTCCACCATTGATTTCATTGTTTAATCTGACAGTTGACGTTACATCCAATCAACGAAACCAACCATTGATCATGCACCATAGTTCTTCACCTCATTTGATCCAACGCTTCACAACAATATCGGCCGGACAACTAGTACAAGGATTACCCGCCCGATAAAGCGGTTTCCTCTTTCTCCTTGGCTGCTACGTGTCAGTTGCTTAATGCAATCGGGTGACTCCCCTCCATTACCACTTACCACCTTTTCTCCGTCCGATAACCCGCTTTCGCTTGTAAACCCTCTTTCCTTCTTTGATTAACTTTCGATCTATTTAATGGTCGATGACTGTAGATATTATACCATCGACGGTTATGACGGCTCCTCCGGATTCCTCATCTGCTAACTCTTACATTGATTTTCGATGTTCATTTCTTTGACTTTACGCTGCGCAATTTAATCCTGGCCGCTTATCTCCTTCAATCCCGTCCGTTGATCTCCAAGATCCAACAGTTGCGATGCATCAACTCTTCACCTTCCCTCTCTTCTCTTTGCTTATGTTTTACGCTATTTCTTCAGTGTTTTTGGGGTTTTGGGTTTTCTTCAGGTTCTGGTCCTTCAGTTGTTTCACTGCACACTCCGCTTGCAACTATAATATACAGAATACACTAACTCACTCATCATTTTCCATTGATGCTTAACAACACACTTATACAAATGGAAATTGAATATATTATAATATATATAATATATTATATAAGAGAGAGAGAGAGAGAGAGAGCGAGAGAGAGAGATTCAACAAACATTACTCATAGACTCCTCTGTCTCTCTTGGCCTGATCTTCTAATTAATGCCTGTTTCCTCATCTTCCGTAGCTTACAATTACATCAACTAGCTAATGTTCTAACTCTCTAACTCTAACATCTGTCTATGCCTTTTGGCTTACATTTATACAAAAGGATTCTAAAACCAATTTCTGTTTTAGATCCATAAGTTCCTCAACAAAATCCTAAAATCTCTTTCTCATCCCTAAGGATTCTCTCAAATCCACAAAATCATGAACTAACTCCTAATATGGATTTTACAAGCAATTCTCAAATCCCTGAGTTCTCTCAATTATCCTAAATCTCTCATTTCTCCTACATTCGAGAATATTTACAATTATACCTCACCATATTCAATTAAATCCTATTCTAGCTTCTCTCATTAAAATCACTCAAAACTCTTAATAATTACATTAATTCAATACTTAGGAAACCAACTTCCTTGAAACACAAGAACTCCTATGTCTACTAGAATACAATAATGAAGTTGAGCTGAATGCTCCTGCATCAGACTCCCCAAGTAAGAAAATTTATGACCTCCTGGTCATAAGTCTGGATAATTGATTCCTCCTGGAACCCAGACTTTATTTTGTAACTTGTCTTTGCTTGTCCATTGTTTTATTTTTGTTGTTCCCTGCTACTGTTCTCGAGGTCTCCATACCTTATGCTACAATGCTCCACTTTCCCTGCTTTCATAGTCTAATGTTGTCTTCCTCTTGTTGTTACTCCTCTCTTTTCTTCTTGTTGTCTTCTTCTGAGACACTTTCATCATTAACCTTCTTATCAGTTCAATTTCTATGTCCAGTATATCCTCAGTTTGCTGACTGTTTTCATCTCTTGATTGATGAGCTCTCATTTTTTCTTGTTCTTCATTTATCCTAATTGCTTCCTTTTCATCCTTAACTTCTTCTTTACTATTATTTTGCACCTTTTCAGCTGCTACTATATTGTCTTTCAGAACAATTTCCTGCTTCTATTTTCTACACCTGTCAACTTCTTCTTGATTATTATTTATGACAACTTCGTTGTCATCTTTCTTTAGCAATTTATCCTCTGCTCTTCTAACTTTCTCCTTTGAAAGTCTAACTCTCTATATAACTCAATGATTTTACTTGGAGTAAACTTTGGAAATTTTACACAATCTCCCATTTCTTCATTTGTGATTGACCCATCATCACATGGTCCTTCTTCCTCTTCTAAATCTTTCTTAATATCCTTCAGTAGATGTCCTTCTTCTTCCTCTTTCATTTGGTTGTCTACCTCTTCTTCCTTTGGCAACAATGCAGTATGCTGCTCGGATCTCTCTTCTTCTGTCAGCATATCAATATGCTGATTCAAACTGCTGATTCAAACTCAAAGAACTCTTGAGACTGTTAGCTAATCTCTCCTTCTCATCATCTGTTTCAATGATGTCTTTTAGCACTTGTCCACTGTAGCGAATTGATTCTTTTCTAGTCTCCTTTTCATATTCTGCTTCAAAACTTTCATCTTCTAGAAGGTTTTCTTCCACATTTTTGACAGCTTTAAAAGACTGCTTATCTTCTTCCAAACTTGTAATCATACACAAACCATTAATTTTAAAAATACAAGACGTTTCGGTCTCATTTGATGCTTCAGTCATCAAGTCTTCTGGCTACTTTGAATCATTCATATGATTCAACTCCTCTGTCTCTTCATCACTTTCAAAAAGTAATGTTCCACGTTCTGGTTCACATATTGAAACTTCAACATCTTCTTTAGCATCTCCCTTTTAATGTAGCTCAACTCTTTCGATCTTCTCTGCAATTTGGCATCTATAATCTGTTCAAGTTCCCTTAGCTCCTTTATTAACTGCATATTCACCTGCTAATTCCTCTTCTCTTGTAGCCTCTGCCAATTCACTTTCTTTCTCATGACATAACCATATTTCTGATCCATATCATTTCTCTGCAACATTTCCATTAATACTTCAAGCTGAACTGCTATCTCAGCCTTCTCCCTCTCATATTCTTCTTTACTTAACTGTCTTTGTATGCCATTTTCCTTGGCATCTCTTTTCTTCTGTCCTTGGATGTGGTTTTTTTCAAAACCTCTGTTATGACTATCACTAGTCATCATCCTCTTTATCTCTATGAGTTCATCACTCACTCACTATGAGCTGTACTAAATCCTCTACAATAGCAAGTCTTCCCTACTACCACCTACCTCACCAAGCTCTCCTTTGTACTCGGTCTTTTGGAAAGCAATTGGTTCTCTATCTCTGGAACCTCCTTTGAGCACTTTTCTCTACTCCCTCTAGGCTTCAACTCATATGTACTTTCCAAGAACACAATTGTCCTATTTTATCAAATCTCTATTGGAATTCCTCAAGGTTCTACCACATTTCTTCTTTCACTTAGAAACTCTTACCAGCTTCCTTCATCTCTTAGCAATTCTACGCACATCCTTTGTGGAATTGCCTTTGGGAGTTGCAACAATACTTTTGCATCAATGCAAAGACTACAACTTTCCAATCTTCAAATCCAATTAAAATAAAACCATATCATATTGCCTTCAAAATCTCTGTCTAATCTTGTCCTCCCATTCACCTACACTTTCGAATGGACTGTCCTTTCCACTAGACTTCAGTTGTATCTTCAAACTCTGTTACTTTAAGAACTTACAAAGTCCCTCTTACAGTTTAACTACTATAATCCTACTCTAAATATCATTCATTCAATATCTGCTAATCATTAGACAAATTTGCATACCTTCACCTACCTTCAAGATCTCACCATTTCTGCAAATCTATTTCAGCAAATATTTATGCTTCCAATGCACAAATTCTCAATATTCAGCCACTGTCAATCAGATTTAGAGTCTGATTCTTTCTCCCAATCTTTCAACTTTATCTTGCCAAATCTTAGTTATCAACAACAATTTCTCCTTTGCTGAGTTTTCTTCCACTCAGAAATCCTTACCAGTTTCTTCCATTACTGCTTCTTAAGACTTGATCTTCTTTTGCTGAGATACTTCATTAGCTGCAACTATCAATCTTCAATATATTTCTTTATCCAGCAAAACTCAAATCAGAGTTAAATAAAACAATACTTAATTGATTTCACAAGCAGTCTCCATTCACTCTTCACATTCGAGTGAATCTCCATTCTTTAAAACATCAATGTGGACTCTTTATGATCCCGCAATCTCTTTTTAATTCTTACTCACCTGCCTCTAAGAACTTAATTGTTCTTCTCCAATTTCAATTTCAAACATTTCACAATTCCAATTATACAGATTCATTGGCCATAAATCACTTGCTCTACTTTCTCAAAATATGAACGTTCTATCAAAATGTAGAAATTCAAGATTAGTATTCCTCTTACCAATCTCCCAGCTTACCCTGGTCTCTTAACTATCATATTAGAATCTGATCTCTCTTGCCTGCATACACATCTTTCCAAATATTTATGTTCTAAATTCTTCCAAAGAAACTTTCGCACATAATTTCTTTATTCTTCTCTGATACTAAATGATGCAGGGTTACCCCTGCTTTACCCACAATATCCTCAAACCTATGCAATAAACAATTTTTCTGCCCAGGAATTTATATGACCATCCGGTCAAAGATTCATTATTACTGAACAATGGGTTAAGGCCCCCTTAATTAGAATTCATGTGGAATGATTTATTTATTAACCACATAGTCTAGCCCTTCCAATCCTTTCTATAGGGACTTAATACATCCTCCTAAACCTTTAATAATTCCTATGGCCGCACATATATCCAAACCCCACTTTATATCTTTGGGTCATAATTAGACTTAACCATAAAACCCTCTATCGGCGCTTTAATCCATTATAAACCTTTTATAATAGATAACACATAAAACCACATAAATCATACCTTTTCCACCAATCCTTGGCCTTTGCACAGTTACCAATGTTACCTTTATCGAATCAATTCTCCACTGTTGATTTCATTATTTAATCTGACAGTTGACGTTACATCCGATCAACGAAACCAATCATTGATCTTGCATCATAGATCTTCACCTCATTCGATCCAACGCTTCACAACAATATCGGCCGAACAACTAGTATGAGGATTAACCGCCCGATAAAGCGATTTCCTCTTTCTCCTTGGCTGCTATGTGTCAATTGCTTAATGGAATTGGGTGACTCACCTCCATTACCACTTACCACCTTTTTTCTGTCTGATAACCTGCTTTCGCTTATAAACCCACTTTCCTTCTTTGATTAACTTTCAATCTATTTAACGCCCGATGATCGTAGATATTATACCATCGATGGCTGCAACGGGTCCTCTGGATTCCTCATTCGTTAACTCTTACATTGATCTCCGTCGTTCATTTCTTTGACTTTCCGCTGCGCGATTTAATCCAGGCCGCTTATCTCCTTCAATCTCGTCCGTTGATCTCAAAGATCCAACAGTTGCGGTGCATCAACTCTTCACCTTCCCGCTCTTCTCTTTGCTTATGTTTTACACTATTTCTTTAGCATTTTTGGGGTTTTGGGTTTTCTTCAGGTTCTGACCCTTCAGCTATTTCACTGCACACTCTGCCTGCAACTATAATATACATAATATACTAACTCACTCATCATTCACCATTGATGCTTAACAACACACTTATACAAATGGAAATTGAATCTTTGTGCATATATATATATAGCAACAAATAGTTATATAATGAGACTCTATGTCTCTCCTCGGCTTGATCTTCTAATTAATGGCCTTTGTTTCATCATCTTCCTGTAGGTTTACAATTACATCAACTAGCTAACTTTCTAACTCTCTAACTCTAACCTCTGTCTATGCCTTTTGGCTTACATCTATACAAAAGGATTCTAAAACCAATTTCTAGTTTAGATCCATAAGTTCCTCAACAAAATCCTAAAATTTCTTTCTCGTCCCTAAGGATTCTCTCAAATCCACAAAATCATGAACTAACTCCTAATCTGGATTTTACAATCAATTTTCAAATCCCTCAGTTCTCTCAACTATCATAAATCTCTCATATTCTCCTACATTCGAGAATATTTACAATTATGCCTCACAATATTCAATTAAATCCTATTCTAGCTTCTCTCATTGCAATAACTCAAAACTCTTAATAATTACATTAATTCAATACTTAGGAAACCAACTTCCTTGAAACACAAGACCCTCTATGTCTGCTAGAATACAATAATGATGTTGCGTTGAATGCTCCTGCATCATCCAACATGTTGGATATACAATTTTCAAAAACCTTTGAATACAAATTTATAACTAAATGAATTAATAACAAATCAATATTAGTTTACTTTTTATTAATAATTATAATCTTTATTTAGAAAAACAATTAATAACAAGAAAATGTCTAATAAAATATAGATTTCAAAATGCATTTGATGATGGATTATCTTTTCTAATGTATTACCAAAAAAATTTGTTTACTCTTGATTTTAGCATGAATATATTAATCATCCACATATCCATGAAAAAAGTTTACACTCCATTTTATATTACATTAGACAAATGAAAAAATATTATATTATGTTAATATAAACATATAATATTTTTAAAAATAATTATAAAGATTATATATATTTAAATTTAAAACTTATTTTCTATTTTTTAAGTAAATAGATATGGATATTTATATTAAAAAAGAGATCTAAGATTTAAAGTTTATTTTCTATTTTTTAAGTAAATAGATATGGATATTTATATTAAAAAAGAGATCTAGATTCAATTTAGAATTTTTATATCATAAATATTGTAGGTTTGATAATCAGCACTATGGCTCAATTCAAATTCTCGAATGGGAATGCCATAATACAAAAAAATTATTCTCTTTCCAGCTAAAAGTTTTCCAAAATACTCACAAAATCAAGATATATTTATATTATATTTATCATTGCTTGGTAATTTGACTTTGACTAACTTCTCGTTTTTTGCAAGATATTTTTGGCATTTTACCAACTTTGATCCAACCTATATTTTCAGTGAAATCTAGGGAGTCACTCTTCTATGAGTGATATTTATGTCTTTGTCTCTTTTAGTAGATTCTTCCTCATTTGCTTGATCAACCAAAAAAATTTCTTTTCTAGAAGGGGATCCAACGTTCACAATGGTTTTGTGGTTCTATGTTGCTGAGTCTAAAGGATCCTCTTTGACATGCATTTCTTCATGTTTGATTTTTGTTTCCTCCAATGATTCCTTTTTAATAAGCACTTCTTACTGGTTGCATTTTGCTACTTCCTTATCTTGGATCTATTATTCCTTGTATAATGTATATAATGTTCGCTCTGAGCTCCTTTCCACCATTTGGGCTTCCGATTATTTTTCTGGTCTCTATTATTTTGCAAACTCTTGAGGCAATTTTTTATTACTTGCCCTATTTCATAACACACTCAACAATGAAATGAGACATTTTCATAATCAAGCTTCTAAACCCATACATAGTCCAAAGTTGTAAGATTTATTTAGGCATGAAAACCTTTATTTAAACCCATCTCCATGCATATTCGAGCGTAGGTGGTCTTAAAAAGTATTTTATTTCTGGGTTGCAGTGACAAAATTTCCCTATTGCATTTCCAATAGAAGTTAATGATGGGGGATTCTAAAGATGCAAGAGAAGGTTCGAGAGCCCTACCCAAACTGGAGCTGTGGGGATTGACGTTGAAATCAGATTAAAGGTAGGACACCAGGGTTGCAAGGAAAGACCAACACTACCCTAGAGTTATGGTTCAGAATCACAAATAATCTTCTTATCCTCAATATTATCAAAAACAACAAAAAAAAACCCTCAACAAGTGGATAAATATTCAGATCATCCATCAATAAAAGATTCCACAAATCATAAATCCACCTGTGAAGATCAATAAAATGTGATCAAAAACCATTAAATCAACAAATCAAACCTTGATCTGAGAAAAATAAATAAATAAATATCATAGTTAAAAACTTACTCTGCAAAGGGATATTAAAGGAAGAAGCTTCTTGAAGTATCGGAAAAACATATTTAGATTTCAACACAACACTGAACGAAACCTTAGATTGATCTTCCTGAGAAGAAGAGTTTAGAAAATCAATTATCATTATCTTAAGAGATATTGATTTCTTCAATGGATCACAAAATTTCGCCATTAATCAGAGAGTGGAGACAACCACACCGTGAAAGCCTGCTCAAAGGTTCACAGAAGAGGACCAAATAACAATCGTCTAATGTTTCAGAACCCACTCCATTCCAAATCGAGCCAATAATATTTAATGCTTTCACTTTGAATTCAAAGTTAATTATAAAAATAAAATTATTATATATATATATATATATTATTCCTAATAAAGATAGTGTTAGAAGATTTATAGAGTATCATGATATTAAAAAATGGCGCACTCATTAAGAACCTAATTAGAAAAAATATATGGTATGGATGTGTTGGGTTTTGAATTAATCATTAATGGTATAGATTTGTTGGGTTTTGAATTAATTATCAAGGTTAGTATTGTGTTATTCGAAATGTTTTTAAATTTTGTTTGGTGGGATTATTATTTTTTAAAATTATTTTGTTTCTAATTTTCATAAAAAAAATTAATTTTAAGAAATTTGTACGTTTAAAAATTAAAGAAAATTGTTTATATTAATAACTTTTGTTGTAGTCGATTTGTGGAGAGTTACAAAGAGGTTATAGAGTTAATAAGATTTATTTTTGAAAGTTTAAAGATGGAATACATTATAAAATTTTCTTAAAATTTTATAATATAACAAGGCATCACTGCAGTTTTTGTTTAAATTTGGAAATCAATTTTTATTAATAAATTGTAATTTTTATTAATTTTTTTTATTTAATTTTCCTAATATTTATTTTACAATAAATAATATAATAAATACAAAATTATGTATAATATCTTCCTTTCCTATAAATCCATGTTCGATTTAACAACCATTACTATCACATCATTCCAAGCCACTCCTTCGCTTCTTAACTCATTTTATTCCTACCTTAAATCTCATTCATCTAACGTTTCACATTCTTAGGTCCATATGCTTTGCGAGTCAATTAGCTCGAATCCAAAAATTCGCCCAAACACATTTAACATCCATAATGCGAACCATTAACCCTTATTCAAATCAAAAATACCCATATTCCATGGAAACAATTTAATCTCTAATACATCAGTTTACAATTATTCAAACCCAAACAAAAATTTCAAATATTCAAACAATATATATTCGGGAATTTTGTTTATATTTTCGGGAATTTTGTTTAACGGTAATAAATGTATAACAAGGGAGCCACTGGCGTGGTGGTAGTCCCTGCCGGGGTCTGCCACAACAACACATTACAAACAATTTGACCTCGTGAATTTTGTAGCCGATGGGCACACTGAATTGATTTCTGAAAATTTGTCTCACATCATTTATGGAATACTTAGAAAGGTAAGTATAATGCTTTCTTGACCGTTGTAAAGCGGTTGTATCAATATTCATAATAATAATAATTCGTCAATAACTTTTATATAAAACCTGCGCCGTCAATGAATTCATAATTTTTATAACTTTTCTATTTTAATTAATTATGATTACATTTTAATTAGTTATAGTATACTTAAAAAACATTTACACGCTCAACATAAGTTTTCTATAAATTAATTATTCTTTAAATTAATTAGATATGGTATAGCTTCCTTAAACCCTCAATATTCTTAATGTTATTTCTACATTTTAATTAGTTGTGATATAACTTAAGTAAGCCTTTTACACCCAAAATACAATTTATTCCATAAATCAATGATATAGCTTCTATAAACCCTTTATTCTTTATTCAATATGGTTAATTTAGTTAAATATATAATAAGATATCTTTCTAGTTATACTCACAATAGTTAGTGATTGTTTCTATCTCTATAACTTGTAGATATTTGAATTTATGGGTCCCCACTCATATCTTTGGTAGCAATTATTTATATTTTACCTAAGTTTATTAGTTATCTATAATTTCTCCAAAAAT
>APFE030771502.1:157091-197088 GCA_000404065.3 Pinus taeda
TTTATCTGATTTTAAACAAAATTAAATTTAATATAATAATATATTATATAATATTATTAATGATATTTTCCCATTGAAAATGAAAAAGTATATTCTATCATCATTAAAAAATTTATATTAAAAAAAGCAACCCTTTCTCACTGTCCTCATTTTTTTATCTATCTAGCATCTAAAACTTTCTTCAATATATACCTTTTAATAGATAGAGTGAGATACAATCTTTTCAAAAATGGATCTCCGAGGCTGAATTAAAGAGCTCACTACGTGCTTACCAAATCTTAATATTTGGGCTATATATATGTAGATGCAATAGATAGCGTGACCTCTAATTCCCTGTCCCTCATACTCCCACTAGAGGGTTTTAGTAAGTGAATTGTATGGGTTCCGGGAATGGCTCTATTTCTTTCCATTCTCAATTAGGGCCAAACAAGACTGCAAACTACTATTGCTGAAACTGAGGGCACAGTACAAGACCGAATGAGTTTCAGTTTACTTACTTTTTCAGTATAGCACATTCAGCACATTCAGCATTTCCTTGCAGCAGATGATGATCGCCTTGCCACTCTCGGCATTGCAGATTGACTATTAAGACCTGGAGGCCTTTAGTCATTTTCCAATGGCGTTTGCGGAGAGAATGGGAAGAGAATGGAAGAGGAAGTCGTAGAAAAGGTGAAAATACTTTTCTTAAAAATTTGTTACAGATGCAATTAATGGACTATACTTTGTTATTCTTTAATTGTTGAAGAACACAAGGTAAACAATCACGCTATGGAAAAGCAGAATTTGTTTATATAAATTATCATCTAATAGTAATTTAAGACAGTTCTCGAAGCTGAAGTGTTTTGCCTCGCCTAAAGTTTGATAATTCACTATTTTCATTATACCAAGGTTGTTAACTCTATTCAGAATTGTAGTTATACATCTTTATTCTGTCAATAATGAATTTTTATTTCAAACACCGCCAAATTTGTTTTACTCATGCATTATTCATGTTGGAGAATGTAAAGATAAATGAGAGTGTGAAAGGAGAGAGATTGTTGCTAAGGAATTCGTTGCTGCGTCTATGTCACTACCTTTGTCCTACTACAGAGCTGTGAAAGGAGAGAGACTGTTGCTGAGGAATTCGTTGCTGCATCTATGCCACTATCTTTGTCCTACTACAAAGCTCTCAATACATAAATGTTATTACTAAGCCACTAAGGATGACGAGGAAAATGTTTCCATATTTCGATTAGATGCGTTTAGCAGAGACTGTTGTTTCAATACAGATGTGTTTATGAAAACGGCCACTGCCATTGCCAGTGACATGTCCTCTACACTTCTTATCCGAATAATAGATGGCTGCTCAAAATCACAGCCAACGACCTACGAGGTCAGTAAAATTCGACCCACAAGTTTTTATACCTGATATGATATAAAATTTATCATCATAATTTCTTGAATTTACTTAAGTGTAAATTTAGAAAATCACAAATTTTAAAGTTTCTAAAATAAAATAAGAAACACTTGTAATACACCTATAATAGCTAGAAATATTGTTACTTATATACATTCAACCATAAAGCATTTTGAAAAATTCTATGACAATTGAATTGTGTAAGCTTATTTATCAAATTTGTTATTTCAATAAAAAAAATTAAAACAAAACACCCATCAACAAAAACTTCCAAAAAAATTTCACCAAAAACAACTAGATTGAAAAAACTTCCAAAAAAATTTCACCAAAAACAACTAGATTGAAAGCCTCACTTCCTTGAATACAAATATCATTAAATACTAGATAGTAGAGTCTTACAATGAAGAGTATCTATCAATTAATGAACGACTACCATGTCCCGCAAGGAAGACCCATACATGAAGACACCACATATACAGCGGAGAAGTCTCACATTTGATGATCGTCTCTTGTGATTGTTGTCTAACATGATCAGCGGCACCACCAATACGAAGATTGCTGCCACCGTGCACAGCCATGTCTAACATGATCAGCGGCACCACCAATACGAAGATTGCTGCCACTGTGCACAGCCATTTCAAGATTTCCAGCTGCTAACAGAAACAAAATGAAAAATTACTTTGAAGTTTAAAAATGTTGGTGATAACTTGAATTGAGATGAGTAAATAGTAAAATGTTGAAAAATATTTTTATAAAAATATTCATATTTCTGATTGAGATCTTTCTTTGCCCTTAAAATCTTTGATGGAAGAGTATCTGGGTTACCATAAAGAAAAGAAAATCAAGATTTTAGTGGCTTGGCTTTGCTTACCCTCTGGTTTGTGTGGCTGGTTTGTGTAGGAGTATGTGTAGAATATGCAGATGCAAATTGCTGTAAGAACAAATCCAGCTAGGTTAATGACCGTCACGGGAATGCTGTTCGGATTGATGATGGGCAGACCGTAAAGCATCCAGAGCAGGCAGCTGGGCATATTTAAAACGAGCGGGACTAATGATAACTGTCCCATGGATCTATCTCTGCACGCCTCCATTAATGCGCACCTGCAACAGCAATATTCAACCCTACTGTCAAACAAAACGCCCAGAATTTGAATGAATCCCAAGTAAAAAAATTTGGGCGGCGGAACCTTACGCTGGAGCGAAGAAGAGCTACGGCAGAGGGTTCTTCGGCACAGGGTTACTTTTGGACTGCAGCAAAAAATTAGAAGAGCTTTTCCCTAAGGTAATGTTACTTCTGGACTCAGTAAAAAATTAGAAGAGCTTTTCTCTAACATAATGGAGCCGAGGAGGAGAGATCTGTATTTTAAAAGAGGCACGGGCTCAAGGAACCTAGGTGCATGCATGTTGCCATGAAGCGATGGGCTGTTACCTTGCCACCACGAAGCACATGTCACAATAAAACGTGTTGAAGTTTTGCAATATCAGAAAACATTGGTTAAATGGATCAATACGGCGTATAATCAAAACATTGGTTAAATGGATTAAAAACATAATGTGAAAACCGTGTTAAGAAAACCACCATTTTAAAAACTTTGCATAAAAAAAATTTGTTAAAAACTCATTTACAAACTTTGGATAAGAAAAGCTTTGCAGGTGTATTTTTCCCTCGATACGCGTGAAGTTTCCAATAAGAGGTAAAAAAGAAAACTTTGGATAAATTGTGTAGCACACTAAATTGATGTTCGAAAACTTTGAATAAAATTTAGGAAACATAAAAAATTTTGGTTATTAATTGGTTGTCAGCGATGGATCAATCGCTAATAGTCCCAGGCAAGGACTAATAACTTTACCCACATTTATTTAAAATTTTCTTGCACCCGATTTAAATACAATATGCGAAAATAATAACATAATATAAGTAATATAGAATATAAACAGGAATCAAAAGAAGCTATATTCTATTAATATATAAAAATAACCACATACATATAAATGATATAAAATATAAACACAATGAAAAGAGGCTATATTATATTGTAGCATTAATTTTTTTATTGCATTAAATATCTATTCTTTGATGTGTAAAGTTACATGCAAAATTTCAAGCGTGCCCATAAACGATAAGGATGTCTATATGTACCACGTGGGGAAATACTGACCATCAAAAATTTATTTATTTTATCATGCGATATGAATTAAACAACTCAAAAAATAATACTTGACCAAGGACTTTCAAGGCTTTTATGATTAAGAGACTAGGAAAGCATCTCTATAAATGACAAAGTACAACATCCACTTGAACTTTAGGGTTTTTTTCCAATAATATAAAAGGAGAATTAATAATGTCAAGATTCGCCATTTCACTATTAGAGGAGGACAAATGAGAATGGAAAACCTTCTAGCATAAGGCAAGGGAAAGTGTACCTATACCTCTATATATCATTATAATGGAAAGCTTTATCACATTGCCCCTCCCCACCCTATCAATGACAAGCTTCCACGTGTTACAAGAGGATTCACAAGTGGGAATATTTTGATTATGCCAATGCAATATGTTTTAATATTTTTTTAGTGTTAGTGTTTTTTCATGATGTAACAAATTTGAGGAGGGTTAATGTCTCATAAAGCAATTCATAAGAATTGTATCGCTAGTCACACTAAGACAAAACCCCAAATTGATCAATTAGGTTAGTCATGTTACTATTTATAAGTTTGATTTTTGATTGTAATGGGATTATCAATCTATTGCAATGGAGTTGTTTATTAATGTTATAAGTTTGTCAAGATTTTGGTTAGATAGTGATTTTTTTTTTTTTAATTTAGTGAATTTTTTTTAAAAAATCTAATTTTAAGAGCGTTTGAATAGTGTTTTTAATGGTGGAAATGGATTCAATACCATTGAGGATTTCTGGGCACCCAAAATCTTGAAGCCTAATAGTTGTAACCTGGATTTCCAAAAAAAAATTGTTAGAATTTTTCAAAATCCTACAGGAATTTTCATTGTTTTCCATGCGAAATTGTGGCCTCGTTAGACTACGACTTATACAATTGGCAATTTTGAATTGTTTCATTCATTTATTATGCAAGTAGAAATTTTGAATTGTTTCATTCATTATCTTCATTTGATTATAACAAAAATAATTCATTTCGTAATGTTAATAGTTTCTTAATCAATGACGAAATATTGAACATCATTTTTATTTATTATATTTTGAATGGACAACGAATTGATTTAGGCAAGTTCACTTGTTCAATTTGTTCAAATAATAACAAGGAAAACTAGTAATTTAGCCTTGAAATATATAGTAAAAAATGTTTTAAATTTGAAAGTATTGTAAATATCAATTTTAACATTGCACAATCTAGTTATAGTATCAATATTCCAAAGTCTTAAATTCATTTCTACGTTAAAAACAATATATTGATCAAACCAAAATTGCAATTTTGACAAAGATTGCCTAATTAGATTTCTATAATGGTAAATAAAAAAAGGTTGAATATGTAGAATTTTTAGCTTTCTCATATTACCTTAAAAGAAAAGTGGGAATTTGATAGGAAAAGTGCTCCATGTACATTCATAAATTCTTAACCCATCTTTGAGATGAAGACCATGTTGAGTTGCTACCAATGTATTTTTAATTCACTAGAAAACTCTAAAACATCATTAAAGTTTAGAAAGGACATATATGTTCAAAAAGGTTGGAATTTGGATATAGTTAATTTGATAGTGTGGAGAGGATGTTGAGATGTATTTCATTATTTTTATGTTCTTTAATAATCATCACTAAAAATATTTATTTTATAATTGGAAACTAACCAAAATACCTGAATGCTAAGCAATTTACCATCAAATTAATCCTCTATAAGTCTATCTCACAGGGGCTTCACTTAACTAACCTTTGACATATCATGTGCATTCGTGGCATACTAAACAATACCCTTAATTTGACTAGATATTGGAAAATACCTCTAAAAATCTCATTATTTAACCCCCTACCAATATGAACCCAATACACCTTCCCAATTTAAGAAACCCCTACTTTTACTAGATATTGCAAGTATCCATTTTTTCATTAACATTTCTTATACCCCTTTATATTTTTTCATTAACTTTGAGCTCCATTTTCTATACCATCAAATATAAAAATTCTTTACCCCTATATATTCCCCAATATATTATGTCATTTTTTCCTCAATATATATACTCCAATATAAACCTACGTGGTATAGCATTGTTCCCCTAGTGAAACCTCTATGGTCCACCTCCCACCATGACATTCAATGTCAAAATTTAATGAAAGATAGTTATCCCCTCTCATTCCAAAATGCAAAATAATCATCTATTATCTTTTATGTTTCTAAAAAACTAAGATACATGAGTAAATTGTTCATTACAAACATCTCATTCAAATTTAAAATATTTTCAAATCATCCATTTTCTCATTTCGATTTTCCTCATCTTCAAATCTTAATAACTTTAGTCTAATCCTATGAACAATATCAAATAACCTATTTATTATTGTACAGTGGACATTACATTTATACCTCTCATCTAGATTAAAATCCATCGCTTACATTAAGTAACAACCTACCTGATCTTATAAGACACAATAACACTAATCCAAATCTTGTAAAACACAACAACACTAATCCAAAAATAAATCTTTACACGTTCGTTAAATTTCATTTATACTATGTAACGACTTACCTAATCATATCAAACACAACAACACTATCCAGAAATACATCTTTATACGTGTGTTAAGCTTTAAGCTTGTATTTCCAATCAAATCTATATATTTTTCTATTAAAACAACGTTAGGTCCATATAAATTTATTATAATCATTCTAATAATTTATTTTCAATACAATTTTTTTAAGTACATATAATTTATTAATTTTTATATAGATTGATTAAATTAATTTTGCATTCCAACTATCCAAACAAATTACTTTCTTTATTTTATTCCAATCATCCAAGACAATCACTTACTTATGCCATTTCTTTTAGCTGAAAATATGCAATTATTGCAACAACGCCCTCCATCACAGAACCTCCAAAGTAGATCATGTTTTTAAGTATCTGGCCCGGATAAGCTCCACTCTACCGCATTCTATCATAATACTTTTTTTTAAATATTAATAAAGCATAACTTTTATGAATTAGAAAATATGCTGATGTTAGGGTAAGATGCCCAATGGAGCCATTAAGACATAATCATGGCCGATTTTCAAATATTACTTAAAAAAAATACAATAAAATATTTAAAGCTAAGGTTGCTTCCGTGGGAATTTAAGAGTTTGTGGCCAGCAAAAAAAATAGTTATTGGTCAATCATGGCGCTTAGTAGGCCACCGAATAGGTTTAGGAACTTAACTTTATAGATGATAAAGTTGGACCCTTACAAATTTTTAGAAGTTAATTAAAGTTAAAATGGGAAGAAAATGTTCCATAATTATTTTTATTTAATTTTAATTCATGATTTATAATATTAAGATTTTATTTTGTTAAGGTATTTTTTGATTTGAAGTTATTAGTTCAATTTCTCACTCTAATCAGGGGATATATTAGACATATTAAAGATGTAGTTCTATCAAGATTACAAGAAAAAGTACAGGATCTTGGTTAGACAAGGATCAGTGCTATGTTAAGACAACCCTTGTGCATTTACTTACATTCGATTTTAGAATTTCTCATTTACTAATCGTTGTAGTAGATAGACAAGACCTTGCACAAGGTTAGAGACAAGCAATTGGATGCAATCACAAAAGGTGTGTGTGAACCACAACAACCCGTGGAAAGAGAAATCGATACACGTGAGGGTTCGGAAACTATGAGTTTGAATAGAAGGTGATAGAAAACCTTTTAAGATGCAAAAACCTGTGTGTAATTGTGATTCACCTAATGGGGTGAGAGAAGTTAGTGTTGAAGTGTTTAAGCTAGGTTAGAAGGTTGGGAAAAGGTTGGGAATAGTTGAGGAATTTGACTTATTTAAGCACGAAAATTACTGAGAAATAGGAATTATCAAGGAACTATTGGATCAAAGAAGGACTCCCTTTATGTTGTGTAAGCTCATTGAAGCAACAATATGAATTATAATAAGCCCAGGCTTAGTAGGTTGAAATATATCATATCAATTTTTGTGTGGATGAAGGATGGCCTTTATCCTTGTATTACTAGTAGCCTGAGACGAAAAGTTTCCCTCTAAATTTTTTTTGTCCAAGATAGCTGAGAAACCACCCATAACGTTTGGGAAAACTCTAGGTTAAGTGGGATTTTAAGAGAACGGATGAGTTTTACTTAATGAAGGAGAATGACCTTCATGACTCCACTTTGTAATGGTTGAGTGAGAACTTCCCTCATGGCTTCTTAGTTTGGCTTGGGGATGAACAACTATAAAGGATAGAATGGACAATTGAGCTCGTGGTTGGGAGGAATGTGGCTCACCCTTTATCAATTGCAGGAATCTATTGCATTTGATCAAATGAGTGCCCTTGTGGACCTTAAATATATCATGTAAATCTCATTAAATGAAACGAAAATGTTGTTGATAGATTGTGTATATTTATATATGCTTTCCTGTTCAATGGAAATCAAGGTATATGAGGTATATGATCATGACATGAATTGATAAATCTAGTTGTGATGATTGTGTGATATTCGTATGCTTGCTTGATGATATTTAAAGTGCACTTATGACTATGCTTTTATATCTATGGGAATATATGGAATGGCTCAAATGACCATGAGATTGATATATTTGTATTTCTGGTTATTTTAATGTTTTGGTGTGTAATAGGCCTTTTGTCAAGTAAAGATGTTATGGCTAAGAAGCTAGGGGATGTTAACCACTTAACCTTTTGGATAGATAGGATGGTTGGTTGGTTGTGTAAGACTCGTAGTGAGTCTTAACCAAGGGAGATTGGTTTTCTCTAGATAAGACAAATAAGCTTGGAATTTATTGTTTATATGTATAAGGTCCTATTGATGGCACAAACCTATTGCAAGAGTAAAAGCCTTAATTATAACGTGGAGACTTAAAGGAAAGCGTCTTCATAGAACATCTAATGTAAAGAGTTAAAAATTTCACCAAATAACTCATGAATCAGTGGAGTGTTCTAAAAGTCTTCATTTGATATTGGAATCTTTGAAGTAAGAGTGAATCTTGAGGAATCCTTGTTGGGACCATTGTGTGGTTGAAAAATGAAAAGTTATCCCTATATGGGGATAAGAAGTCTTGGAGGTATTCCTTGACTTAAGGCTGTGGAAGGGTGTGGTAGATGCCCTTGTTGGGACAACTTTGAAGGCTAGTCTATTTATTTGTTGATAAGATGTCACACAAACTACATTCATTGAGAGATGAGTTAAAATGTTGGCCTTTTTGTTTTGTAAACATTTGTAGTTTAAACTATGCAATTTGTAGCCGCAAAGGAGTGAGAGAATTTAATTCAGTTGGGTGAAGTCGCAAATGTGGTTTTTAGGCCTTCCTTTAGCTTCTTTTTAGAAGTTTCTATTTTATGGTAGTGGATTTGGGTTCCTTTTTGGGCTTAAGTGGAATTCAACATCCTTAAAATCATATGGGCAAGTTCTACCTTGTCAAAATCATAATCTATTCCATGGAACAAGCTAGAAAAATTCTATCGAAATCCTGTAAGGATTTGAAATTTGGGGATGGAATTCTTAGCCTCATCCCATGGTTATGTAGTTTGATAGGGATTGCGGTTGTGGGCCAAGAGGAAAGGGGCTAAAGAGGGTATAAATTTGAAAAATTCAAAAGACAAGCCCCAGGATCTATTAAGTGCCATAGATGGACACCAAAATGTGTTAATTGTTGTAGACAAGTAGAAAAATCTATTAAGTGTTGGAGATTAAGCACCATGAGTTTTTAAATTCTAGAGACCATTCATCAATATCTATGAAGGGTCAAAAACTCTGACATCAAGGTTGCAGGAGATCTAGAAATATAGAAAAAGTTATAATGCTAACTTTTTAAAGAAATCTAGATTTGGATGCCAACATAGTAGACCTCCAGAGAAAATTTTAGTGGCTAATATTCATAGATGGGCTAATTTCCCATGTTTTTTCTAAAAAAAAAAATTCACCAATTGCCATTTTTCTAAAATTGATTTGCCCAAATTTTATAGGAAAAAAATATTTTACCTTAAAAGTCACCAAAATTTTATAGAGACTGTAAAATCACTAGAAATTTGAATACTTTTACAAAAAGTATCACCAAACATTTTATAGCTTTCATATTATGGACTAGTAAGATTCACCAAGTTTTCTAAACTTTAAGATAAATTTCAATCCTTGAAATTTTTCTCGATAGACCACATGGAAGATTATGTTGAGTCCATGTGAGCACTCTTAGACCTTATGGGTAGGCGGGAGTTGATATGGCTAGTTGACATGTCACATTGACATGGAAAAAAGGATAAGTTTGGGTGATGTGTCATATTAACATGGTTGGATGATGTTGCATGCCCATGTGGTGTGATGATGTGACATTGTATTGTGGAAGATTAAATATGGTTGTAGATGTGTCACCTATTATGGTAGGTCATTTGGAATTGAGAAGTCTAGAAATATAGAGTTTTGTGAAACTAGGATCTTTGGATTGTTCTAGATCTCGATGGATTTAGATGAATGTGGAAAAGGTAGCATCATATTTTGCCTAGTACATTTTTGTGACCCCTATTGAGGGTGATTTTTGACAGATTACATATGTTATGGACTTGGATTGATCACTTAATTGGGGAGCATTGTTGTATATGTTATAAACATAGTTATATTTCCTCTGATGTGTGGCTCTATGATTGATTATGTGTATTAGATCTGCGTTGATTTACGTCTCCTTTTGTTTTATATCTAGGTTATGGTATATGAATGGAAGCTACTATGTGGAGTAGTTAACATACCATAATCTTGTTAATGATTTATGATATATATGATTATACATGCTTGACCTTGTATTTAGCAAGATTTGGCAGGGAACTTAGTTACTATTGAGAAGGATGCTTAGATGACTATGGAGGTCATGTATACATTTGGGTAAAATGTAAATTGAATCAAATTCATTATGAATTTTAAGACGCTTTCAATCTATGAGGTTATGATGTGCAGGTTTCGGGAAACAAGGCCTTGCTAACAGATCATCATATGCATATGAGCTCACAACCAGTACCTTGAGGCAAAGCATGTAGCTTCAAAGAAGAATACATGAGAATCTATGGGAAATATTAGGGCATGGAGTCATAACTTTTGAAAGATCAAGGTGTGGAGTCTTGGATCTTTGGAATAGATCAAGGCGTGGAGTCTTGATTCTACTAGGATGTGGAGTCCCAAGTATAGGGCAAGGGTGTGGAGTCCTAAAAAGTCAGGAGAGGTGCACAACAGGGATGTGGAATCCCTATTCTACGACTGAAAAACACCACTTAAGAGCTTACATGAACCAGGTGAATAAATATAAGTTAAACTTCGAGTCAAATTAAATCCAATTTACCCATTTTAAAGGATCACTCAAAATAGAAATTATTTTAATGAAAAATATTAATTATCTGCTTTTGAAAAACAAATAATTAGAAAAAACCTTAAGTAGACACATGGGTGATGAATATTACATAATTTAGGTACCTAAATAAAATAAAATGAAAGGGGAAAATTTGGAGGGATGCCACCTTAGTGGGGGTGGTGAATAATACAAATTTTTATAAATTAAAAATTGGTTCATTTTTGCATGAAGGAGGTGAGGTGACACTTCACTCCATGCTTATAAATATGGAAGGATTTTTTCCCATCGATGGGGAGACCAAAAAGAGTAGGGAAATGTTGCCAAAATGAATACATGATTCCTAAATAAAAATCCCAATAGTTTATCCTAGTTGATGAAGACTAAGTTGTGTAAGAGGAAGATAGGATATCTTCCTTAGTTTGCGTGAAATTTCTCACTATTGTTGAATTTCGTATTGTTTGTAAGCTCATAGAGATCGAGGGTTCAGAGGAAAAAGTTTTCCTTTGGATATGGTTGGCTGGTAAAAGTCACTGGTATGTTGGACTGCTGAACCAAGTAGAACTAATGAGTATTAATTAAAATTTCCAGTTTGTTATATTTCTTTAATTAACCTTTCTTGGATGAAGACATAGTTAGTTTACCTTTTAAATAGTTCTTTTTGTTCTAAAAGATCTGTCAAATTCCCAGTTTGTTATATTGCTTTAATTAACCTTTCTTGGATGAAGATGTAGTTAGTTTACCTTTTAAATAGTTCTTTTTGTTCTAAAAGATTTGATCATAGCCAATGGTTTACCATTTATTTCTTTTGGTTATAAATATGTTGAAATTACATAACTGCAACAATATGTTTTTCTTTAACTAATGGGTGAATAACGACTAGTAATTCTTTCATTTAAATGGGTAGTGAGCCCACAACATGGTAGTGTTAATTGTAGTCCCTATGTCTTCTACTCTACTTTAATGTACATTTTTGTTTATGAAAGAATATGCTAAAGAAGAGTTATTATTCTATTAATTTTGTTGGGGAAGAAAAAAATGAGGATTATTCAATGTTCTGAGTAAAAAAAGGTATAAAAAAAAACAAATGATGTCATGTAAAATATAAGTAGAATAGATGATGTTCAAATTCATATTCTTTGACATCCTCCTTCGTTTCATTGGTTTCCCTAAAGTTTAGTAGTCATTGTTTTGGAATAGATGATGTTCAAATGCGTATTCTTTGACATCCTCCTTCGGTTAGTTGGTTTCCCTAAGGTTTAGCAGTCATTGTTTACACTTATTCTTGAAATAAAGTTGTCTTGAAATATAGTGGAAATATAGCATTTATTCTTTTTGTAGAAAAAAAGTATTCTTTGAAATATAACGCTTATTCATTTTGCATAAAAGAAAAACATATATCTCTGCTTAATTTTCTTTTACTAATGTCAATGTGCTAATTTAGAGCATCATATCATTAAATGCAATGGTAGATAACTATATATTGGTGTGGTACATTTACTTTGGTTAAAGTGTGATATACCTAGTCGTTTGTGAAATAAATTAGTGTGGTAATATTTTATAAGTTTTACTATAAAATGTTACGAGATAAATTAGTGTGGTAATATTTTGCGACTTTTACTATAAAATGTTATATACATTCTTGGAAAATATGAGTTTATGATTCCTCCCTTTGCAATATATAGTTTGAAGTTTTCATTATTTCCAAAAGTATGGATCTTAAATATTTTCTCAAAGAGGTTAGCCTTGGTAATTTTTTTTAACATTGGTAATCTTTTATAACTTTGGTAATCATTATATGCATTGTTGGCAATTGAGACTTTATGATTTATCCATTTACATTATGTAGTTTAAAGTTTTTATTTTTTTCCAAATGTTAGTCTGGAATAAATTTTGAAAGAAGATAAGCTTTGTAATCTTTTATAACATTTACTATTAAACATTTTATACATTGGGATCTTTGGTAATTTTACCAATAGTTGATTTTGGAATGAGTTTAAATTATTTACTCTTATTTTAATGTTGCATTTTACATAACGACAAATCTTAGTACGTGAGCTTCCACATGTAGTAATTTCTTTTGAAAAGTGTGAAAGAAAACTTTTTTAGTTTGTTTGGATTGTCATTGAAAATAATACTTCTGAGCCTTTCTGTAGGTTAGCAATATATTGTTAAATAATCCATCTGGATTTGTATATAGATAGAATGGTTTTAGTTAGGACATTGACTAGTTGATTCTTGTATTTCTAGTTATGGAGAAATAATTGTCTCCCCCTGACTCTGTTTGCATAAATGCCATTTTTTTTTATGAGCAATATATCAAAAAATACCATTTATTTTTATCATGAAGTTCTCCAAGCCTGTTTAACAGTAGTATCAGGGTGCAAGGTTTGGACAGTGCTAAAGTCATTGTGCCCGGTTCATACTCCATTGATGCGGTCAAGTTTTTGCTAAGGTGAGGTGGACAATTGCAAACACACAAGGTAGATGAGTTGGAAACACATTTGCAAGACACGAGAGGCAACAAATTGTTGACTTGACAGTGTTGATAGTGTGTGGGACCCTGGTGGTTTTGGAAACCACTCTCGACAACACTTGAGGCCATACTTGAAATTGGGGAGGGTGACCCTGAATTTAATGAGAGCTATCAATTAAAGTGATGAGAGGTTTTGTCAAATTGCCTCAGGACCACCTTGTCTGTTAAAGTTTGGCAAGCAATGTGAGGTCAGGCACCTTTGGATACATTGGGACCTACTCTAAACCATTGATCTTGTTCAACCATTACACGTACACAGGACCACCTCTTTTTAATATTTGTGTGCCATCGCACCATTGATTTGTACCTGTTTTTTATCGTTGGTATGTTATGTTGTCGATTTCGATCTATCGACAGACAAAATAAAATTTAGCAGACAGTCTACACTAGATTTTTTTTTTATGGATAGGAGATAACATGTGCTGATGTATCACTTCACTACAATTTAAAGGCAACTTACCTATCATTAAATAAGTTATTTTCTGTCAGTAGAAATTTTATATAGTCACGGTTGTGACTGTTAAACTTTTTAAAATGAATTTGTTGGTTTCTCTAGTCGATGTTGTCCTTCATGGAAAGGAATATTATGAGTGGTGGTATATAAAAGTTAAAAATACACTTATTTTTAACGATTTGTGGGAAGGATTTTGTGAAGGAAAAGGAGACAATGCTCCAAGGCGGCCTGAAGAGGAAAAATAACTAGTGATTTGGCAGAGTGAGGATAAAAAGGCTTATGCATTTATTTATACTTCAGTAACAGAAGAGGTAAGAAGATATATTATTCAAAGTAAGATAACATATGAAGCATTAGAAAAATCAAAATAGCTTTATGATTCACATTCAGAATTGGAGATCATTCAATTGTTATTGAAGTTATTTGATATGGAGATGAAAGATAATGATCCATTGAAACTTGCTTCTGAAATTAAAGCCATTGATCATGAAATTGAATCTACTCGTGTTAATATTGATCTACAACTTATTGCCTTTATAAAATCCATCTACCCTGGTTATTCATACAACTCTGAATCTCTCCAAGCTAGTGGAAAATTAAAAGTTTTATATTTTGACAAATTAGTAGGAAAAATTGCAGAAAGAGAGAAGGCTTTTGGAAATAAATAACAAATACCCAATTCAAATGATGAAACTTTGTGTCTTTCTAAAAAAGATTAAAAATCTCAAGAAGAATCAACCAGAATTTATAAGGTTGGCAGGTGTAGAGGTAGGAGGAATTATATAGGCAAGGGGGAAAGAATAATCAAGGAGATATACAACATAATGATAAAATTCAAATAATTTTTCCTAATAAAACAACTATCAAATGCTTTAGATGTGGTAAGTTGGACATACTGCTGCTAATTGTAGAATTCCCTAGAGAAAATCACTGAAAGAAAAGAATAAATTAATGAAAAGAAAGATAAGCCACCTCCAGATAAATTACAGTCTTCTAAGAATACACATTATGATGTTTCCCGTTGTAATTGTAATATGGATGATGTCTTTAGTACCTCTTTTTCTTCATGACATGATAGTTAGATCTTAAACACAGGTGCCACTTGTCATATGACCTTTAGGAGATATTTCTTTGAAAAAATTAGTAATAACACTGATGGAGTGGTTTATTTTGCTGATAAATCTCAAATTAAACCATCGAGGTTCAGGTCTATTTGATTAAAGATGCAAGTACTTGAAGATTATATCTTAAATGATGTTCTCTACATTCCACAATTTCAAAGGAATTTGTTATCTCTTATACAGATCAAACAACAAGGACATTCAATACACATATTTGGTGGAAAAGTGGAGATTCAAAGAGCAGCTGATAATGATATTGTAATTACTAGTGTGGAAGAAGAAAAAATCTTAAAGTTGAAAGGTATGCCAACCATTGCATTGAATACTTCTCATTTGGTCCAGCAAAATAAAACTTTGCCTTCAAGTTTATTATGGCATGCTCGTTTTGGTCATATCAATTATGACATTATAATAATTATGAGATAATAGGGACTTAAGGGGCTTCCAACTGTTCCAAGAAAACTTACTCCATGTAATGCTTGTATTTTGGGAAGCACCATAAAT
This sequence comes from Pinus taeda, assembly GCA_000404065.3. Classification (NCBI taxonomy): domain Eukaryota; kingdom Viridiplantae; phylum Streptophyta; class Pinopsida; order Pinales; family Pinaceae; genus Pinus; species Pinus taeda. The sequence goes on from APFE030771502.1 coordinate 172,611, forward strand.
ATTCTTTTCAAAGTTATACTTCTATAGCTTCAAGAAAATTAGGTCTCACACATTTAGATTTATGTGGACCTATGCCTATTCCAACTACTAATGGTAGTAAATATATGATGACATTTATTAATGATTATTCAAAGATGCATTGGGTCTTTCTTCTCAAAGAAAAGTCACAAGTTTTTGATATGTTTAAAAAAATTCATCTCTTGATTACAAATGAAACTCAACTTAATATATGCACTCTGAGAATTGCTAATGGTGGAGATTATACTTCACATGCTTTTTAAAATTATTTGCAAGAGAATGACATCAAACACCAAACCATAATTCCTTATAATCCACAACAAAATGGTGTTGCAAAACGAATGAACATAACATTGCTTAATATGGTTAGATAAATGATGTTCTTTACAAAGTTGATGTTTTGGGGAGAAGCAGTACTTTGTGCAGCCTATATCAGACATCATTGTCCTTATTTTGTTATCAATAATAAAACTCCATATGAATTGTGGTATAATTGTCTTCATGTTGTCAACATTTCAGAGTTTTTGGTTCTCAGTGTTATGCTTTAATTCCCAAGCAACAAAGAAACAAGTTAAGTGCAAGAAGCATAAAATGTATATTTTTTGGATATTCTATGACTTCTAAGGCATACAGGTTGTATGATGAAGAGAATATGCAGTTTATTTTATCAAAAGATGTAGTTTTTCTTGAATCTGATAAAGATACATCCATAGTTGATAGACAACTTAATCATTTAGAGAAGTTTATGTCTAAGAAATTTTATTATGAATCCGATAATAATATTCCACATCTCAAAGGGGCAATTCCCATCCTAGATCAGTCTGCGGATTTTCCTTCAATAAATTTTCCTCTCAATGATGATAATGGTTCCGCTAAAGAAAAATTAGATGATAGAAGTGTTTCTACAGGGACATAATGTACTTGTATTCCTGAAGAGTTTTCTCCATAAGATGAGCAGTTTCCTCCACAAGATGTGCAACCACTAAGAATATCAGCTCATATCAGAATATTTCTAAAAAATATGATGAATTTGAGATAGAGAGTTTTTCAGGTAACTATTCTCATGGTTGTGAGTATAATTTTTCTTTTGATTGTGATCCTATTTGTTTTGAAGAAGTTGGTAGTTATGATGAATGGAAAGATGCAATGAAGAGGGAGTATGATGTCCTCATAAAGAATGATACTTGGAGGTTGGTGGATCCTCATGTTGGAATCAAGGGTTTATAAAACCAAATATAAAGCTGATGGTTCACTTGACATGTACGAGGTGAGACTTGTAGCAAAGGGATATGCATAAAAAGAAGGTATTGATTACATAGAAAGTTTTTCTCCTACGGCTAAATGGGGCACTATTAGAACATTGTTTGTTATTGAAGCTTAGAAAGGATGGATAATTCATCATATGGATGTGAAAATTGCTTTCCTAAATGGAGATTTGAATTGGGAATATGTTTACATGTTTCAACCAAAAGATTTTTTTGTCAAAGTGAAAGAACAAAATGTATGCAAACTGATGAATTCCTTGTATGGTTTGAAACAAACACTCCATGCATGGTATGAGAAACTAACCGAACATCTTCTTAAGTTGAATTATAAAAATTTTGACCTAGATGATACAACTCTTTTTGTTAAGAAGGTTGGAATATGAATTGTATATCTAGTTGTCTATGTTGATGATTTGATAATTACAGGGAACAATGATGACTATATATCATCTATTAAGAAAGAATTTCAAAAGGTTTTTGATATGATAGACTTAGGTTTACTTCATTATTATCTTGGAATTGAAGTTGATCAAAAACCCCAACATATTTTTATCTCTCAGAGGAAATATGTTGGAAAGTTATTGAATAAATATGAAATGATGGATTGTAATCATGTTGCTACTCCAATGGAACAAAATATGAAACTCAATTCAGAGGAAGGGAAACGATTTTAAGATCCAACAAAGTATAGGAAACTTGTTGGAAGTTTGATTTATATTTCTACTACTCATCCTTATATAACTTTTGTTGTAGGGAGACTTTCTAGATTTATGCATCAATCTTGTGAAGGGAATTGGGTAGCAGCAAAAAGAAAACTTAAATATTTAAAAGGAATTCAAGCATATGACATCAAATATTCCAAAGTTTCAAACTTCCATTTTACTTGTTATTTAGATTTATATTTTGATGGTGATAAAGAGCATGGAGTCTCAACCTGTAGTTATTTGATGAATCTTGGATCAACAACTATCAATTGGAGATCACGAAAAAAATTTGCTCCTGCTGCTTCTACCACTGAAGTTAAATATGTTGCAGCATCTCAAGCTACAAAATAAATAATTTGGCTTCACAAAATACTTGAATATTTGTAGGAGAAACAAAATGCTTCAACTCCTCTATTCATTGATCATTCTTTTGCAATTCAACTCGCAAAGAATTCAAAAAATTGTGATTGAACCAGACACATAAACACCAAGTATCATTTGATTCGACATCATGTTGAGGCCAAAACAATTCATATGACACATTGTCCTACTTCAGAACAAATTGCAGATATTTTTACCAAAGTATTAATACATGAAAAGTTTGAAACATTTAGATCATTACTCGGTATGTCAGATGTCCCTTCGGATTAAGGGGGAAATGTTAACTAATCCTTCATGATTTGTATATAGATAGGATGTTATTAGTTAGGAAATTGATTAGTTGATTCATGTATTTCAAGTTATGGAGACATGATTGTCTCCCTCTGACTTTGTTTGTATAAATACCATTTTTCTGATGAATAATATATCGTAGAATACCATTTGTTTTTATCATGAAGTTCTCGAGGCCTATTTAATATATATAATTTGATTTATCTCATGCAACATGTAATGGTAACAATAAGAATATTTGGTTCAAATAATACAAATTTTGATAATTATGGCCAATCACTTATGGACACCATACTCTAGTATCCTTCCTTGACAGGGATGTTATTCCAATATTAAATTGACTTTATTTTACTAAGATTGAGATTCAATCACATCACCTTATTTTTCATGCTTTTAAAGTAATATAAGTATTACCATATTATTAAATAATTGAAATTGTATGTGATTTATTAAGTATTGGAAATTGTAGCATACATTTTAAGAACTGAAATATGAATTATGTTGGATTTTTTGCTTTTAGAACATATATATATATATATATATATATATATATATATATTCCCTTGGACTATTTTGCATGTAAAGCGGTGGTGTTGATGAAATATTCTCATAGTACATAAAGATATTATTTTTAGTTTTTTTGGGGTAAATAAGAAAACTAATTTGGAAGTAAGATAAATGGATTTGAAATTAGAAATATTATTCAAGTTATAATACCAGAGATTTAAGAAGAAAGTATTCTAGTGGAGTCAAAAATATATGAGCCAAAAGAAAAGGTAGATTTCTTTCCATCACGAGCAAGAATCTCTAACAATGACGTCAACAAATAAGTTATCGAGTAGAGGAAATAGAAATGAATCCCCATGCCGTGATCATGTAATGGTTTCATAATGGTATCAAATATTTCTAAAATGGCATAATTTTATGTTTAAAATATAGGGTATTGTTGCAAAGAAAGATTGTTCAAATGAATGGATCAAATGTTAATAGCTAAACTTTATGTTACATGAAATGAATGTTTTTGGATATGATGAGTTCTTAAGTTTTGGAAGACCTATAATGTATGTGATGATTAATGTTTTTAGTTTCATGTACTATGAAAGGCCAAAAGCATGATACAAAGTCTATATCGAGTATTGTTAACATATAGAAATAATATGGATCTATTTTCAATATTTGTATGAAACATGGATGGGTTTTATGTGCGAAGTCATATGTCATGATTTAAAATTCAACATTTAATAGTATAGTTGGAGTTGATACAATTTAATTATATCTTCAAACATAAGGATTTATATGATTTAATTAAAAGCTTATATATATATATTATCTATATATATATTATTATATTATATATATATATATATATAATATATATATTATATATTTTATATTTATATATATTATTATATAATATATATATATATATATATATATTTATTATATATGTATATATATATTATATATATATATATTATTATATATATACGATGTACTTTATGAATGCATATACAAATTAATTGTAAAAAAAAAAAACCTATTTTGGGTAACTTGAGTTATAGACCTAGTTAGCAGTCGAGTGATATTACAAAAAGTTAATAAAATCAAATATTCAAATGAGTAAGGTTTGACCTACATTGACAGATAATGACATGGCATGGTGATGTCATGGATCAAAGCCACAAACATGTTGAGGTGTAGGCCTAGGTAGTAGTCATCGTGTAGAAGAGGTGACTTAGCAGATGTTTCAAATAGTAGAAATCCTAAAATATAACTTTCGTGTGAAAAGGGACTTTTTCCAGTTTTCCCAAACCCAGATATTGACTATTAACTAAGTGGAAATCCAAGAGATTTGGAAAATTTACTAAAGCGGGAAAATGAAATATTGAATCCAAATTTATTCAGAAGGTTAGAAATCTAGATTGGCAAAGATTTAGAACTTTAAAAAAAGGGGTAATAAAAATTTTCCTATATTTAGATGTGAATAGGTTGACATGCCTATCTATTGATGTGGTCCTATGTGGTGTTGACATGTGGGAAAGGGACTACCATGTTTCAACCACATATTATTGATGTAGCATTATATGATGGTGATGTGGGGATAATGGACTACAATGTGACAATGGTATGGATGTTGACATGGCTTGAAGAAAGGTAGTACTTTAAAGGGCCATAACTTTGGATCGAGAGGTCCGATATAAATAAAATTTACATCCCTTAAATCTGCTCTTCTTCTATCAAGCATTCAATTGGTCCTGATGATGGATCTCGGTTGAGATTCGAAATGTTGACAAAAAATGATTCATACTGTGGATTCTCCGGTAACTAAGTCAGAAGAAATGAGCCACAGAGGTCTAAAATCGAGAATCATTTCCCTATACGGAGGGGATACCTAGAGTGAAATCAATTTACTCGAAACATCTAGAGCGAAGATAGCAAGAAGAGCTGCAGACCTATATTTTCTTAAGGACTGTCGTGACAATATCCCTTAAATATGCTCTTCTTCTATCAAGCATTCAATTGGTCCTGATGATGGATCTCGGTTGAGATTCGAAACGTTGACAAAAAATGATTCATACTGTGGATTCTTCGGTAACTAAGTCAGAAGAAATGAGCCAGAGAGGTCTAAAATCCAGAATCATTTCCCTATACGGAGGGGATACCTGGAGTGAAATCAATTTACTCGAAAAATCTAGAGCGAAGATAGCAAGAAGAGCTGCAGACCTATATTTTCTTAAGGACTGTCGTGACAATATCCCTTAAATCTGCTCTTCTTCTATCAAGCATTCAATTGGTCCTGATGATGGATCTCGGTTGAGATTCGAAACATTGACAAAAAATGATTCATACTGTGGATTCTCCGGTAACTAAGTCAGAAGAAATGAGCCACAGAGATCTAAAATCCAGAATCATTTCCCTATACGGAGGGGATACCTGGAGTGAAATCAATTTACTCGAAAAATCTAGAGCGAAGATAGCAAGAAGAGCTGCAGACCTATATTTTCTTAAGGACTGTCGTGACAATATCCCTTAAATCTGCTCTTCTTCTATCAAGCATTCAATTGGTCCTGATGATGGATCTCGGTTGAGATTTGAAACGTTGACAAAAAATGATTCATACTGTGGATTCTCCGGCAACTAAGTCAGAAGAAATGAGCCACGGACGTCTAAAATCCAGAATCATTTCCCTATACGGAGGGGATACCTGGAGGGAAATCAATTTACTCGAAAAATCTAGAGCGAAGATACCAAGAAGAGCTGCAAACCTATATTTTTTTAAGGGTTGTCGTGACAATATCCCTTAAATCTGCTCTTCTTCTATCAAGCATTCAATTGGTCCTGATGATGGATCTCGGTTGAGATTCGAAACGTTGACAAAAAATGATTCATACTGTGGATTCTCTGGTAACTAAGTCAGAAGAAATAAGCCACAGAGGTCTAAAATCCAGAATCATTTCCCTATACGGAGGGGATACCTAGAGTGAAATCAATTTACTCGAAAAATCTAGAGCGAAGATAGCAAGAAGAGCTGCAGACCTATATTTTCTTAAGGACTGTCGTGACAATATCCCTTAAATCTGCTCTTCTTCTATCAAGCATTCAATTGGTCCTGATGATGGATCTCGGTTGAGATTCGAAACGTTGAAAAAAAATGATTCATACTGTGGATTCTCCGGTAACTAAGTCAGAAGAAATGAGCCACAGAGGTCTAAAATCCAGAATCATTTCCCTATACAGAGGGGATACCTGGAGTGAAATCAATTTACTCGAAAAATCTAGAGCAAAGATAGCAAGAAGAGCTGCAGACCTATATTTTCTTAAGGACTGTCATGACAATATCCCTTAAATCTGCTCTTCTTCTATCAAGCATTCAATTGGTCCTGATGATGGATCTCGGTTGAGATTCGAAACGTTGACAAAAAATGATTCATATTGTGGATTCTCCGATAACTAAGTCAGAAGAAATGAGCCACAGAGGTCTAAAATCCAGAATCATTTCCCTATACGGAGGGGATACCTGGAGTGAAATCAATTTACTCGAAAAATCTAGAGCGAAGATAGCAAGAAGAGTTGCAGAACTATATTTTCTTAAGGACTGTCGTGACAATATCCCTTAAATCTGCTCTTCTTCTATCAAGCATTCAATTGGTCCTGATGATGGATCTCGGTTGAGATTCGAAAAGTTGACAAAAAATGATTCATACTGTGGATTCTCCGGTAACTAAGTCAGAAGAAATGAGCCACAGAGGTCTAAAATCCAGAATCATTTCCCTATACGGAGGGGATACCTGGAGTGAAATCAATTTACTCGAAAAATCTAGAGCGAAGATAGCAAGAAGAGTTGCAAACCTATATTTTCTTAAGGACTATCGTGACAATATCCCTTAAATATGCTCTTCTTCTATCAAGCATTCAATTGGTCCTGATGATGGATCTCGGTTGAGATTCGAAACGTTGACAAAAAATGATTCATACTGTGGATTCTTCGGTAACTAAGTCAGAAGAAATGATCCAGAGAGGTCTAAAATCCAGAATCATTTCCCTATACGGAGGGGATACCTGGAGTGAAATCAATTTACTCGAAAAATCTAGAGCGAAGATAGCAAGAAGAGCTGCAGACCTATATTTTCTTAAGGACTGTCGTGACAATATCCCTTAAATCTGCTCTTCTTCTATCAAGCATTCAATTGGTCTCGCTGATGATGGATCTCGGTTTGAGATTCGAAACATTTGACAAAAAATTGATTCATACTGTGGATTCTCCGGTGAACTAAGTCAGAGAAGAAATGAGCCACAGAGGTCTAAAATCCAGAATCATTTCCCTATACGGAGGGGATACCTGGAGTGAAATCAATTTACTCGAAAAATCTAGAGCGAAGATAGCAAGAAGAGCTGCAGACCTATATTTTCTTAAGGACTGTCGTGACAATATCCCTTAAATCTGCTCTTCTTCTATCAAGCATTCAATTGGTCCTGATGATGGATCTCGGTTGAGATTCGAAACGTTGACAAAAAAAATGATTCATACTGTGGATTCTCCGGTAACTAAGTCAGAAAAAATTTACATCGTTGGAATGCCCTTGACAAGATGAAAATGAGGATGATTTGAGAAAATAATTTTAAGGTGTTTGGAGGAAGAGGATTTTTTATAATCCCATCTCCATAAGGTAACCTTGAAATTCAGGTATAGACACCTTGCTCCATCGCTTAAAAGGGCCTTGAGGAGACTACATGTGTTACATCTAGAAGACCATATGATTCACCATGCAACTTGCCCAGTATGCTTAACGCACTATCTATTGTGTTCTTGCCATGGATAACATACACAATCTATCTGATCTAGGTGGATATTGGTGGCCACCCTCCTATTCCACTTGGACCCCCAACATTATCTCTTTCATTTTTTTAGTTTCCATAATTGTATCACATTTTACTATTTTTGGCAGTTTTTTAGGTCCTAAACTTTCAAAGCTATTTTGAGGTCCTAAACAACGATTTTAGGGAAGACGAAAACAAAAAAAAGAGTCTCAAACTAATTCACTTACTTTTTTCGACCTACTCTTTGAGATCTTCGAAACAAGGTCTTATCATAGCCAAACAGAGATCATATGCCAAAGTTATGACCCCGAGAAATTGATGTACCAATTTACCTAAACGGGGCCCATAGTTTTGGTACTTCATCTCCTAAGGTTAGGTTTCTCGATGTTTATGGTTTTCCATTGTTTTCAATAATAAATAGGCCCTGGAGCCTAATTGTAACACAATTTAGAGGCATGTAGCTGCCGCATCTCTTCTAAGAGATAAGCTACCATCGCCCAAGCTAGTTTATTTCCATTCTGTTTGTAAGCATATTTTAGTATTCTGATATTAATGAAATGAAGTGATATCTTTGTTGCATTTATGTATTTATGGTTAATATTGTAATTTTTTGCATTTCTTTTTAAGTTCGTATTAGTGGTATCAGAGTGATATGCTCTTTCTCTATTTTTCTTTGCATTTCCCCAACGAGCTCAAGGTATAAGGAGTTAGGGCTCGATCTGGTTGAACCTTTGCAAGGCCAGCATGGCAAACCCTGATGGCCTCCCATGGTAGAAGAAAGGAAAGTCTAGGAGGTAGGAGATCCTTTCAAAATATTGTTCGAGGAAGCCCTTGAGCGACAAAGGAACCCGATGATGGATAACTTTGCCCAAATCCTTCGACGACTACCCACAGGCAACACATCTTCATCCAGCAGCCACTCTAGAGGTGCCACTCCTTTTAAGGTACAATTTAACTTTGATATTACCATATTTGAGGGCCAAATAGATGCATATGTTGTAGATAAATGGTTGAATCTGTTGGAAGGATATTTTTCAGTTCGTGACTTTTCCAATCTAGAAAATATTAATTTTGCACTTCTCAAAGCCACCCCACACGTAAAGGACTAGTGGGAAACCTACTAGGAAAAAAAGGATGAGAAGGAATCCTCATTTTTTTTCAGCCGCACCCACTTGGGATTCTTCCCGAGATTCCATCAAGGAACAATATTACCCAGTTGGGAGCTATGAAGATAAATACATAAAGTGGACCACGCTACGATAGGGAAGGGACCAAGATGTGTCAGAGTTCACAAATATTTTCCATACCCTCTGTACTAGCTTGGGTATCAATGATTCTAAGCAGAATTTGGTACTCAAGTATCCTGAATGTCTACATAAGTACATCCAGGATGATACGGAGTTCCTGAACATCTCCTTGCTCAACACGACATACCAATACACTGTCAAGATTGAGCAAAAGTTTAAACAGAAGAAGCGATACTTTGGATCTATGAATCCAAAGCAAGGAAAAGGTGCCTCCAAACCACAGAGAAAAGGCCAAAGCCAAGGTGGGGCAGCCCAGGACAACCCGCCGAAGCCATAAGCAAAGAAAAACACCACGAAGACAAAGGACACATGAAAATGGTGTGAGTTCCATAAGAGCTCCACTCACAACACGAGTGTCGGGTTAAGAAGTCACTGGTGGCTGAGCTAAAGGCTTCTGAATTAGAAGCATGTTTTGATTCTAAGTCAAAACCTGACAAGGGGAAAGACAAATGAAAGCAGATCATTGACACGGAACCCAGTGCTACCATGGCCACCACCAAAATCCATAAGAATGAGCTTAAAGATTCTGAGGAGGGGGAATGCCTCTTCCACCCACAGATGTGAGTGAAAGGTTCTCCACTGCATTTCAATGTCGACAACAGGATCTGAAAGAACCTCATTTCAGCAGAGGTCATGAAGTGGCTGGGCCTACCAATGACAGCACATCCGCAGTCGTACACCATCGGGTGGCTTCACCAAAGACGAGATCTCCACGTCAGCCACTAGTGTCACCTTGCCCAAAACATCAAGCCCTTCACAGATGAGGTACTATGTGATGTTGCTCCTTTTGAAGTTTGTGATGTATTATTAGGAGAACTATACTTGTGGAAGCGAAATGTTTTATATGAGTCTAGACCTCGCTGTGTGATTATTAATTTGGGAAATAAGTTGTACAGGATATCTAAGGTAGCCTCACCACCATATCTTTGATCAATGCAATAAGATCATTTCCTAGACCAGAAATTTTGTTTTCCTTATGATTCGCCCTTAGGGAAAGAAGAAGGTTATGGCCACGACTTCTAGACAGTGCTCCTCCACACAACAACAATAGAAGGACAAGTTCGTGGAGGAGTATAGGGACATTTTCGCCTCACCTAGAGAGGCACCTATGCACTGTCATTTCAAGTACCCCATCAATCTGATTATCGGGTGTTGAACAAGATCATTGTCTCGAAATTGGAATAGGTACCCAATCCCACAAATTGATGACCTCTGGACCAGCTCAAGGGGGCCAAATATTCCAGCAAGATTGACTTGAATTCTAGTGATCACCAGGTGCATATCGAAACCTCTGATGTGTGGAAGACTAACTTCAAATCCAAGGAGGGCCTTTTTGAATGGTTGATCATGCCTTTCGAGTTGATGAATGACCCCCTAACCTTCATGAGATTTATGGACGACATCTTCCAACCCTTCACCAATGCCTCTGTGGTGGTGTATTTATATGATATATTGATCTTTAGCTAGAGTTGGGAAGAGAATCTCCACCATATTCGACAGGTCCTTCAAACCCTACGACAACAAAAGATGTGTGCCAATTTGGAGAAATGCACTTTTGGCATGACCCAGGCTCAATATTTGGGGTACATCATTGATAAGAAGGGTGTGCATGTGGACTCAACCAAGATACAAGTCATTCGGGATTGGCCAGCCCCAACCACTCTAACAAAGCTCCACATCTTTCTGGGTCTTGCCAATTTCTACCGCAGGTTCGTGTTGGGGTTCTCTCTAAACACCTAGCCTTTAAGTCAAGTCAGCAAGATTGGAGCAAAAAAAAAAAGTTGTTCTGAAACCCAACAGAAGGCAGTAGATGAGTTGAAGCATCGCCTCTGCTCTGCATTAGCACTCACATTACTAGACCTGCAGCCACCATTTTAGATTGAAATAGACGCCTATAAATATGTTATTGGTTCATTTCTTACTCAACAATGGCATCAAGTGTCTTACCATAGTGAGACACTTTCAGACACAGTCTGAAAGTATCCCACTTATGACAAAGAAATGTATTCCATTGTGCAGACATGTCGTCAATGGAATCACTACATTCTAGGGAAGGAAACGATCATCCACATAGATGATCCAAGTGGATGTTGGTGGCCACCCACCTATTCTACTTGGACCCCCACCACTATTTCTTTTAGAATTTTAGTTTCCTCAATTGGAGCATAGTTTACTATTTCTGATAGTTTTTCGGGTCCTGAACTTCTGGAGCCATTTTTGAGGCCCTAAATGACGTTTTTTGGGAGAACCGGGGACAACATGGGTTAATGACCTATGTTGGCCACTCTTAAGTTTCAGTTCTCATATAGATATTTCTAACTTGGTATTGTGCATGTCAAATGGAGATTGTATGCCAAAGCTACGACCCCGAGAAATTGATGTACCAATTTACCTAAACGGGGCCCATAGTTTTGACACTTCTTGTCCTAGGGTTAGGTTTTTGGATGTTTAGGGTTTTCCATTGTTTCTCAATAATAAATATGCCTCCAAGCCCCATTGTAACATAGTTCAGAGGCATGTAGCCTCCACATTTCTTCTCAAAGATAAGATACCATCCCCTGAGCTAGTCTTATTTCCATTATGTTTGTAAGCATATTTTAGTATTTGATATTAATTAAATGAAATGTTATTTCTGCTGCTTCTTTTTATTTATGGTTGTATCTATAATTTGTTGTGTTCCTATTTAAGTTCATATCAATGGTATCAGAGTGGTTTTCTCTTTCTCTATTTTTCTTTGCATGTCCCCAACGAGGTCGAGATATAAGGAGTTAAGGCTCGAACTAGTCAAACCTTTGCAAGGCTAGGCTCGTAAATCCTGACGACCTCCCATGGCAAAAGAGAATAAAGATGAGGGGGGAGTAGATCCTTTCAAAATCTTGCTCGAAGAAACCCTCAAGTGATAGAGGAACGCAATAATGGACAAGTTTGCCCAAATCCTTCAGCAACTACCCAACGACAACGCATCTCCTTCCAACAACTACTTTGAAGTGCCACACCCTTTAAGGTATAAGTTAACTTTGACATCCCCATATTTAAGGGTTAGATAGACGTAGACGTTGTAGATAGATCGTTAAATCTTATAGAAGGATATTTTTCTATTCATGATTTTTCCATCCAGGAAAAGATTATGTTTTCACTTCTCAGAGTCGCCCCCCACATCAAGGACCAGTGGGAAACCTATTATGAGAAGAAGGACGAAAGTACAGCCTCATTATTTTTGTCTGCACCCAATTGGAATCCGTTCCAAGATGCCATCAAGGAGTGGTACTACCCTATCAAGAGCTATGAGGATAAATACATAAAGTGGACCAAGACATGCCAGAGTTTACCAATGGTTTTCATGCCCTTCACACGAAGTTGGGCATCAAGGATTTTGAGAAACATTTGGTACTCAAGTATCATGTCTACCTACATAGGTACATCTAGGATGAGATGGATTTCTTGGACGTCTCCTTGCTTAGCACGGTATACCGATACACTCTCAAGATTGAGCTGAAGTTTAAACAGAAAAAGAAAGACTTTGGATCTGTGAATCTGAAGCAAGGGGAATGCGCCCCCAAACCGTAGAGAAAAGGACAAAGCCAAGGCAAGGTGACCTAGAATAATACACTAAATCCGCAAACAAAGAAAAGTTCCACGAATATAGTGAAGGACATGGGAAAGTGGTGTGAGTTCCATAAGAGCTCCACTCACAACACAAGTGAGTGTCAGGCCAAGTAGTCATCGATGGCCAAGCTAAAGGCTTTCAAGTCAGACGCATGTTCCGACCTTGAGTCAGAACTCAACAAGCGGAATAAAAAATGGAAATAAATCATTGATGCAGCACCCAATGCCATTGTGGCCACAACCAAGATCCAGAAGATTGAGCTTGAAGATCCAGAGGTTGGGGAACACCTATTCCACTAAAAGATGTGGGTGAAGGGTTCTCTGCTGCAGTTCATTGTCGACAACGAGAGCCAAAATAACCTCATTTTAGTAGAGGTCATGAAGCAACAAATCCAGGAGTTGTTGCAAAAAAGGCACATCTGACCAAGTTCCTCACCTTGTGGGAGCCCAATTGTACATTTATAGAAGAAGGATGTGACCTGGAGTCTCTACGTTGATTATCGGGCATTAAAAAAAATCATTGTTAGGAACAGATATCCAATCCCACGGATTGATGACCTTTTGGACATATTCAAGGGGGCCAAGTATTTCAGCAAGATCGATCTGAAGTCTGGCTATCACCTGGTTCCAATAGACCCAATAAATGTATGCAAGACTGCCTTCAAATCCAAGGAAGGCCTTTTTGAATAGTTGGTTATGCCCATGGGGTTGACAAATGCCCCTTCTACTTTTATGAGGCTAATGGATGACATCTTGTGACCCTTCACCAACTCATTCATGGTTTTTTATCTGGACGACATCCTCATTTTCAGTAAGAGTTGGGAAGAACACTTGCAACACATTCAGTAAGCCCTTCAAACCCTTTGGCAATACAAATTGTGTGCCAAATTGGAGAAAAGAACCTTTGGCATGAGTCAGGGCAAATATTTGGGTTACATAATAGATGAGTGTGGCATGCATGTGGATCCAACTAAGATCCAAGTTATTTGGGATTAGCTATCCCCAACCACTCTAATGGAGCTTCGTAGCTTTTTGGGCCTTGCAAATTTTTATTGGAGGTTCGTGTTGGGATTCTCCCATATCACTTGGCCTTTGAGTCAGATAACTAAGGGTGATGTAAAAGAAAATTTTTCTTGGTTTGAGTCCCAACAGAAGGCATTTCTTGATATGAAGCACCAACTCTGCTTTGCACTAGTACTCACACTACCAAACCTGCAACAGCCATTTGAAATCAAGATAGACGCCTCAGACTATGCTATTGGTGCAGTCCTCACCCAGCACGCACATCCAGTGGCATATCATATTGAGATACTTTCAAATAAAATTTGGAAGTACCCCACCTATGATAAAGAGATGTATTCCATCGTGCAGGATTGTCAATAATGGAAGCATTACATTCTAGGGAAGGAGACAATCATCCACACTGATCACCGACCTCTTAAGTTTATATAGACACAAGGGAAGTTGAAGAATGATGGCCATCAGAAGTGGTCTATATATCTACAAAAATTCCACTTGAACATTAAATACAAAAAAGGAAGCACCAACAACGTTGTAGACTGCCTCAGCCGACCCAAGTTGCAACACTGACTATTGTTCACAACTCTTGTGGCCACGAGACCTCTGGATGGCCGCAACTATACAAAAATGATCCAGAGTTCCCCTCAACATACCGTATTCTAGTAGATGGAAAGAAAGTTCCTGATTTCCACCTCTAGGACACATTATTATGCTACCTCGAACACCTTTTTTTCCTTCAAGCGAGCATGCCAAGCTGATTTGGGAGGCGCACTATAGTCAGGTCACATGACACTTTGGTGTGGAGAAAACTGTGGTCTTACTACAAAGGTACTTTTATTGGCCCAAACTTTGACTGGATGTTGGGAAATATATTAGATCTTACACTGCCTACACCATCACCAAGCCAACCATCAAGAAGAAAGCCATGTACACTCCTCTTTTGACTCCCATCCAGCTGTGGGAATCCATCTCCATGGACTATATGCCTGGCCTCCATTCTACCAAGCATGGTAATGAATGTGTTTTTGTGGTCGTGGATGTGGAGAAAACTGTGGTCTTACTACAAAGGTACTTTTATTGGCCCAAACTTTGACTGGATGTTGGGAAATATATTAGATCTTACACTGCCTACACCATCACCAAGCCAACCATCAAGAAGAAAGCCATGTACACTCCTCTTTTGACTCCCATCCAGCTGTGGGAATCCATCTCCATGGACTATATGCCTGGCCTCCATTCTACCAAGCATGGTAATGAATGTGTTTTTGTGGTCGTGGATAGATTTTCTAAGATAGCCATATTAGTGGCTTGCAAGAAGAGTATCACAGTAGGGAAAACTACCAAACTCTTCTTTGAAAGAGTATGGGTACATTTTGGGATCTCGCATACCATTATATCATATCGGAATAGCATGTTCCTGAGCACATTCTGGTCAAGTCTTTGGACATTATTGGACACCAAGCTCACCAAGTCGACTACCTTCCATCCCCAGACTGATGGCCAGATGGAGGTCATCAATGATAGTGCACATACTCTGCATGTACAACTCCAAGCATCCACGAGCCTGGGATGAGAGTCTTCCCTATGTGCATCACAGTTTTAATAGAGCACTCCATAGCTCGACTGGTCATATACCCTTTCAAGTGGGTCTAGGATTTCAACCATTGTGTCTAATTTATGTTGCCATGCATCATGCAAATACACAGACATAATCCACACATGTATTGTCTAAGGCTTATAAAGCGACCAGATACACTGAATGCATCTAACACATCCACTAGGAGGTTCAAAACATCTTGGAGAAGTCAAATGGCAAGTACAAGTAGTGACATGATCAACATTAGGTGTCACACAAGTTTCAGGTGGGCAATAAATTTTGGTTGCATTTACAGAAAGAACACCTTATCGGAGCCCATCGAAAGCTCAAACCACTCTGATATGGTCCTTACACCATTATCAAAAATGTGGGAGACAATTATTTTGAGCTCATCATTCCCCCATTCCTTGGCCTACACCCAATGTTCAATGTGGACTGCCTTCGACCATACTTCACACCATTCCTGGACACATCAGACATTGCAGAACAATTCATGCCAACAAAGTTAAACCCAAACTGCATGGAACAGGCCACAAATGATCGTATTATGGACACACAAGTCAAGAACACTCGCCAACAGAAGATCCAACTATATCGGGTTGTCAAAGTTGGCCAACTCCTTTACCAAGGCAAATGGCTCACTAGGGTCCAAGTTTAGCAGAACTTTCCCCATCTCATGGAGGCACTCAACATAATGGGGACCATTTCCTCCTAAGGGGGGAGGACTAATTCAAGTGGATTTTGGTGGCCACCCACCTATTCCACTTGGAACCCCACCACTGTCTCTTTCAGTTTTTCAGTTTCTTTAATTGTAGCACAATTTACTATTTTTAGCTATTTTTCGAGTCTTGAAATTTGGAGCTATTTTGAGGCCCTAAAATAATTTTTTTGGGTAAACCAGGGAAAAAATTAGTCTTCCCCCAATGTTGGCCTCTCAGAAGTTGTATTCTTTAGATATATATTTCTAACGATGTATTGTGCACATCAAACGAAGATCGTATGCCAAAGTTATGACCCCGGGAAGTTGATGTACCAATTTACCCAAGTGGGGCCTATAGTTTTGGCACTTCGTCCTACGGTTAGCTTTTTGGATGTTTATGGTTTTCGATTTTTTGTCAACACTAAATAGGCCTCTGAGCCTCATTGTAACAAAGTTCAAAGGCATGTAGCTGCCACATCTCTTCTCAGAGAAAAGCTACCATCGTCCAAGCTAGTCTTATTTCCATTATGTTTGTAAGCATATTTCAATATTTGATATTAATTAAATGAGGTGTTATGTCTGCTGCATCTTTTTATTTATGGTTATATCTATAATTTGTTGCATTCCTATTTAAGTTTGGATCAATGGACCACTGGCCACTGCAGTTCATATAGACACAAGGGAAGTTGCAAAACAATTGCCATTAGAAATGGTCCACATACCTGCAACAATTCCATTTGAACATTAAGTACAAGAAGGGCAACACCAATAATGTTGCAAACTACCTCATCCGGCCACCAGTCATGGCGCTGATCACTATGCTCAACTCCTATGGGCACGAGACTTCGGGGTGGCCACATCTTTACAAGAGTGATCTAGAATTCGGTAACACATACCAGACACTCTTGGAAGGTAAGAAAGTTCCAAAGTTTCACCTCCAAGATGCACTATTATACCACCTTAGACACATGTGTGTTCCTTCAAGCGAGCATGCCAAGATGATTTGGGACGCGCACTACCATTGGGTCACTGGACATTTCGGAGTAGAGAAAACAATGGTAGTACTGCAAAAGTATTTTTATTGGTCAAACCTTCGTCGGGATGTTGAGAGTTACATTAAATCCTGCATTGCGTACATCATTTCCAAACCAACCATCAATAAGTAAGGCCTATATACTCCTCTACCTACTCCTAGTCAACCTTGGGAATCCATCTCCATGGATTACATGTCGGGCCTTCCTTCTATTAAGCATGACAGCGATTGAATTTTCGTGGTCGTTGACATATTCTCTAAGATGGCCATTATGGCGGCCTGAAAGATGAGTATCACAATAGATGTCACTGCTAAGCTCTTATTTGAGTGAGTGTGGGTACACTTTGGGATCCCACGGTCCATTGTCTTTGATCGGGATAGTAGATTCCTAAGTGCATTTTGGTCAAGTCCCTAGTCGATGCTGGATACCAAACTCACTGAGTCCACAACTTTCTAGCCCCAAACCAATGGTCAAACATAAGTCATCAACATGATGATCATACACATTCTACACATGTACAACTCGAAGCATCCATGCACATGGGATGAAAGCGTCTCCTATGTCTAGTACAGCCACAACATATCTCTCCACAGCTCAACGGACCACATCCCCTTTTAGATAGGGCCGGGATTTCAGCCATTATGTCCCACTGATGTGGCCATACCTTTTGCAGGTACTCAGGAAAATTCGGCTCATGTCTAGTCTAAAGCCAATAGGGCTAAAAACTTCATTGAGCACATTCAACACATCCACTAGCAGGTCCATGATATACTTGATAGAGCGAATTCTAAGTACAAGCAGCGCCATGATCAACATTGGGTGTTGCACAAGTTCCACGTGGGTGATAAAGTTTGCCTATATTTGCAGAAGGCACGCCTCGCTGGACCCCATCGCAAGCTTTTCTCGCTATGATATGTGCCATACACCATCACCAAGGGTGTAGGGGACAATTTCATTGAGCTCAACATTCCATCATTCCTTGGTTTGCACCCAGTGATCAATGTAGACTGCCTTCGGCCATAATTTCCACCATTGCTGGACACATTCGACATTGTAGAACAACTGACAACAACAAAGCTAAACCCAGACTGCATGGAACATGCCACAACGGATCGGATCATGGACAAAAAAATCAAGAATGTTCATTAGCAAAATATCCAACTGTATCAGATTGTTAAGGCAGACCAACTCCTACACCAAGGCAAGTGGCTCATCAGGGACCAAGTTCAGCAGAAGTTTCCCCATCACATGGAAGCAGTCAACTCAATGGGGACCATGGCTTCCTATGGGAGGAGGACTGATCCAGGTGGATATTGGTGGCCACCCTCCTATTCCACTTAGATCCCCAACACTGTCTCTTTTAGTTTTTCAGTTTCCTTAATTGTATCACAATTTACTATTTTTGGCAAATTTTCAGGTCCTGAACTTTCGGAGCCATTTTGAGGCCCTAAACAACGTTCTTAGGGAAAACAAAGAGATTGAAAAAGTCCCAAAGAAATCTCATATCTTTTTCTTGGCCTACTCTTTGAGATCTTCGAAACGAGGTATTATGATAGCCAAACAGAGATCGTATGCCAAAGTTACAATCCTGAGAAATTGATGTACCAATTTACCCAAACGGGGCCCACAGTTTTGACGCTTCAACTCCTAGGGTTAGGTTTCTAGATGTTTAGGGTTTTCCATTATTTCTCAATAATAAATGGGCCTTGGAGCCTCATTGTAACCTAGTTTAGAGGCATGTAGTCACCACATCTCTTCTCAGAGATAAGCTACCATCGCCCGAGCTAGTTTATTTCCATTTTGTTTGTAAGCATATTTAACTATTCCGATATTAATGAAATGAAGTGTTATCTCTGCTGAATTTTTGTATTTATGGTTATATCTGTAATTTGTTGTGTTCTTGTTTAATTTTAGATAAGTGGTATCAGAGCAGATTGTTCTTTCTCTATTTTTCTTTGCATTTTCCTAACGAGCTCAGGGTATAAAGAGTTAGGGCTCAATCTGGTTGAACCTTTGAAAGACCAGCCTCACCAACCCCGATGGCCTCCCATGGTAGAAGAAAATAAAGAAGAAGGGGCAGGAGATCCTTTCAAAATATTGCTCAGTGAAGCCCTCAAGTGACAGAGGAACGCAATGATGGATAACTTTGCCCAGATCCTTCGACGACTACCCACAGGCGACGCATCTTCATCCAATAGCCACTTTGGAAGCACCATTTCTTTTAAGGTACAAGTTAACTTTGATATTCTCATATTTGAGGTCCAACTAGATGCAGATGTTGTAGATAAATGGTTGAATCTGTTCGAAGGATATTTTTCAATTCGTGACTTTTCCAATTAGGAAAAGATTACTTTTTCACTTTACAAATCCGCCCCACACGTCAAGGACTAGTGAGAAACCTACTGTGAACAAATGGATGAGAGGGAATCCTCACTGTTTTCAGCCACACCCACTTGGGATTCTTTCTGAGACTCCATCAAGAAACAATATTACCCTGTCAGGAGCTATGAATATAAATACATAAAGTGGACCATGATACGCGAGGGAAGGGACCAAGATGTGCCAGATTTCACAAATATTTTTCATACACTCCGCAATAAGTTGGGTATAAAGAACTCTTAGTGGCATTTGGTACTCAAGTACTGTGGTTGTCTACACAAGTACATCCATGATGAGATGGAGTTCCTAGACATCTCCTCACTCAGCATGACATACCGATACGTTGTTAAGATTGAGCAAAAGTTTAAAACAGAAGAAGCAATACTTTGGATATGAGAATCCAAAGCAAGGAAAAGGTGCCCCCAAACCACAAAGCAAAGGCCAAATCCAAGGCGTTGTGGCCCAGGACAACCCGTTGAAGCCACAAGCAAAGAAAAACACTACGAAGACAAAGAAGGACATGGGAAAAAAGTGTGAGTTCCATAAGAGCTCCACTCACAACACAAGTGAGTGTCAGGGCAAGTAGTCACTGTTGACCAAGTTGAAGGCTTCTGAATCATACGCATGTTCTGGCTCTGACTCCTGAGTCAGAACCTGACAAGGGGAATGACAAAGGGAAATAGATCATTGACGCAGAGCCCAGTGCCACCATTTCCACCACCAAAATCCAGAAGAATGAGCATGAAGATCTAGAGGAGGGGGAACGCCTCTTGCACTCACATCTGTGGGTGAAAGGTTCTCCGTTGTAGTTCATTATCAACAGCGGGAGCCAAAAGAACCACATCTCAACAGTTCTGATGAAGCGGTTGGGCCTACTGACAACAACACATCTGTAGTTATACACCATCGGGTGACTTCACCAAGGACGATATCTCTGCATCAGCCAACAATGTTGTCTTCCCTACAGCATCAAACCCTTTATGAATGAGGTACTATGTGATGCTACTCCTCTTTAATTTTGTGATGTATTATTAGGAAAACCATACTAGTGGAAGCAACATGTTGTTTATGAATCTAGACCTCGCTCAGTGATTATTAATTTTGGCAATAAGTTGTACAGGATACTGGAGGTAGCCTCACCTTCCGCCATCTCTTTGATCACTACAAAGCAATGCAGTAAGATCACTTCCCAGACCAGGAAATTTGTTTTCCTTATGATTTGCCCTCAGGGCAAGAAGAAGGTTGTGGCCATGGCTTCTAGATAGGGCTCCGCCGCACAACAACAACAGATGGAAAAATTTGTGGACTATAGGGGAATTTTCGCCTCACCTACAGGGGTACCTATGCACTATCAAGTCAAGCACTCCATCAATCTAACTATTGGACACTGAACAAGATCACTGTCTGGAATAGGTACCCAATCCCATGGATTCATGAACTTTTGGAGCAGCCCGAGGGGCCAAATATTTCAGCAAGATTGACTTGAAGTCTGGTTATCACCAGGTGCTTATCGAACCCTCTGATGTGTGAAAGATTACCTTAAAATATAAGGAGGGCCTTTTCGAATGGTTGGTCATGCCTTTTGGGTTGACGAATGCTCCCGCAACCTTCATGAGATTGATGGACATCTTGCGACCCTTCACCAATGCATTCTTGGTGGTGTATTTAGATGACATATTGATCTTAAAATAGAGTTGGGAAGAACACCTCCACCATATTCAACAGATCCTTCAAACCTTGCAACAACACAAGTTGTGTGCCAATTTGGAGAAATGCACTTTTGGCATGACTCAAGTTCAATATCTAGGTTACATCATTAATGAGCAAGGTGTGCATGTGGACCTAGGCAAGATACAAGTTATTTAGGATTGGCCAATCGCAACCACTCTAATAGATCTCCGCAACTTTCTAGGTCTTTCCAATTTCCACTATAGGTTAATGTTGGGGTTCTCTCATATCACGTGGCCTTTAAGTCAAGTCACCAAGGGCAGAGTGAAAGCAAATTTGTTTTGGTCCGAAACCCAATAGAAGGTGTTTTCCAAGTTGAAGGATCACCTCTTTTCTGCACCAGTGCTCATATTACCATACCTGCAACAACTGTTTGAGATTGAGATATACGCCTCTGACTATGTTATTGGTGCAGTTCTTACTCAGTAGGGGCATCCAGTTGCTTACCACAGTGAGACATTTTGAGACATAGTCTGAAAGCATCCCACTTAAGACAAATAAATGTATTCTATTATGCAGGAATGTCGTCAATGGAACCATTACATTCTAGGGAAAGAAACAATCATCCACATAGACTACCGACCCTTGCAGTACATACAGATGCAAGGGAAGTTACAGAACAATCACCATCATAAATTATCCACATACCTGCAACAATTCCATTTGAACATTAATTAGAAGAAAGGCAGCAATAATAATGTTGCAGACTACCTCAGCCGACCACCAGTCATGGCGCTGATCACTGTGCTCGACTCCTGTGGGCACAAGACTTCGATGTGGCCACATCTTTACGAGAGCGATCCAGAATTCAGCAACACATACCAAACACTCCAGGAAGGTAAGAAAGTTCCAAATATTCACCTCCAGGATGCATTGTTATGCCACCTGGGACACATTTTTGTTCCTTCAAGAGAGTGTGCTAACATGATTTGGGAAGCTTACTACAATCAGGTCACTAGATATTTCGGAGTAGAGAAAACAGTGGCAGTACTACAAAAGTATTTTTGTTAGCTGAACCTCTGTCGGGATGTTGGGAGCTACATTAAATCCTACACTGCATACGCCATTTCCAAACCAACCATCAAGAAGCAAGGCCTATATACTCCTCTGCCTACTCCTAGTCGACCTTAGGAATCCATCTCTATGGATTACATGTTGTTCCTTCCTTCTACTAAGCATGACAACGACTGTGTTTTCTGGTCATCGACAGATTCTCTAAGATGACAATTATGGTAGCCTGCAAGTAGAGTATCACTTCAGAGGCCATTTCTATGCTCTTCTTTGAGTGAGTGTGGGTACACCTTGGGATCCCACAGTCAATTGTCTCTGATCGGGACAACAAATTCCAAGTGCATTTTGGTCAAGTCTCTGGCCGATGCTGGATACCAAACTCACTAAGTTTGTGACTTTCCATCCTCAAACTGATGGCCAAACATAAGTCGTGAACAAGATGATCATACACATTCTACACATGTACAACTCAAAGCATACACGCACATGGGATGAAGGCCTCCCCTATGTCCAACACAATTATGAAAGAACTCTCCAAAGCTCAACATGCCATAGGTCCCTTAAGGTAGGGCTGGGATTTCAGGCATTATGTCCCATTGATGCGACCACACCATTTGCAGCTACTCACGAAGATTCGAATCATGTCCAGTCTGAAGATGACAAGGCTAACAACTTCATTGAGCGAATTCAACACATTCTCTAGCAGGTCCATGATATATTAGATAGAGGCAATGCTAAGTACAAGCAGTGTCATGATCAACATCGGGTACCACACAAGTTTCAGGTTGGTGACAAAGTTTGGGTACATTTGCAAAAGAGGCACCTCACTAGACCCCATCGCAAGCTTCGTCTGCTCCGATATGGGCCATACACCATCGCCAAGTTTGTAGCAGGCAATGCCTTCAAGCTCATCATTCTACTAATCCTTCATCTACACCTAGTGTTCAATGTAGATTGCCTTCGGCCATACCATCCACCATTAATGGACACATCTGACATTGCAGAACAACTCACACTGATAGAGTTAAACCCAGACTGCATGGAACATGCCACAACTAATTAGATCATGGACACACAGATCACAAACACTCACCAAGAGAATATCCAACTATATCAAGTTATCAAAGCTCACCAACTCCTCCACCAAGGCAAGTGGCTCACCAAGGACAAAGTTCAGCAGAAGTTTCCCCATCTCATGGAGGCACTCAATGCAATGGGGACCATTTCTTCCTAAGGGGGGAGGACTGATCCAAGCGGATATTGGTGGCCACCCTCCTATTCCACTTAGACCCCCAACACTAACTCTTTAAGTTTTCAGTTTCCTTAATTGTAGCACAATTTACTATTTTTGGATGTTTTTTCAGGTCCTAAACATTCGAAGCCATTTTGACGCCCTAAACGATGTTTTTAGGGGAAAACAGAGAGAGAGGAAAAGTCCCAAACTACGTAACTTGATTATTTTTAGCTTGCTCTTCGAGATATTCAAAACGATGTATTATGATAGCCAAACACAGATCTTATGTGAAAGTTATGACCCCAAGAAATTGATGTACCAATTTACCCAAACGAGGCCCATGGTTTTGGTGCTTCATCCCCTAGGGTTAGGTTTCTGGATGTCTAAGGTTTTCCATTATTTCTCATTAATAAATAGGCCTTGGAGCCTCATTGTAACACATTTCAAAGGCATGTATCTACCACGCCTCTTCTCAGAGATAAGCTACCATGACCCGAGCTAGTTTATTTCCATTCTGTTTGTAAGCATATTTCAGTATTATGATATTAATGAAATGAAGTGTTATCTCTGCTGCATTTCTGTATTTATGGTTATATCTTCAATCTGTTGCATTCTTGGTTAATTTCAGATCAATGGTATCAGAGTTGTCTACTTGTTCTCTGTTTTTCTTTGCATGTTCCCAACGAGGTCAAGGTATAAGGAGTTAGGGCTCGATCTGGTTGAACCTTTGCAAGACCAGTCTCGCAAACCCCGAATGCCTCCCATGGCGAAAGAAAATAAATACGAGAGGGTAGGAGATCCTTTCAAAAATATTCCTCGAGGAAGCCCTCGAGCAACAGGAACGTGATGATGGCTAACTTTGCCCAGATCCCTCGATGACTACC
>APFE030771502.1:202786-221040 GCA_000404065.3 Pinus taeda
GTCAATGTGTTTGTTTCCTTGTAAGTGATGTTGTGTCATAGCTACCTAGCTATAGGAAACTTATTGTCCCCCCCCTCAAGCCAAGCATACTTGAACAACCAGCTACCTGTAGGTTTAAATCATGTACAATTAATTGTTGCAAACATATTCTTAATTAAAACATAAAATATGCAATAAGAAATACACATTAACATTGATATTTTATCTTGGAAACCCAAAATCAGGATATCAAAACCATAAAATTCGTTATATTATAATATATATTACAATACAATTACATCCCATGACATCCTTGAAATTTTACTCCATTTTACCTTGGATTAGAATAAAACCATAGTTCCTTAATTGAAACTACAAAACCATGGGAAAAAACACCATGTGCCAGGAAAATGCTTTTAGAAAAACATTACGCATTGAAAACTACCAAAATGAACACAAAACTTTACCCACAAGGCAACTTGTTTACAACAGCACAAGTTAGTACAAAAGTGGAAGAGACATTTTTTTAGGGGCAACCTATTGGGTTGGATGCAATGTATGTTGCATGGAGATAGTTGTGCAAAGAATATAACAACACTACCCCATGTGAGAAAATGTTATCATTCACCTAAGTCAACACGTGATAGTCAATGAAGATCATGTCCCTTATTTCTTATGCATTAATATACCTCCAATTCACTTATAAAAATTATTGCTTCATTACAAACAACACAAACAATTGATCAAATTACTAAGTTGCACCATCCTTCGTTGAATTCCTCTATGCAACATTGCATTGGTTGTTCATCATAATTAAAAGACATTTATATCACTCCCATCCTAGATGCTAATACGCCATCATAATTGTCTCATGAATCACAGTGAGTTGATCATCAAGGCTACTAAAGGGATACAGACTCACCATGCAACTTGTTAAGTTTTCCCAACACACTCTCCATAATTTGTACCATCTCCATGGATAGCACACATAATCTATGGCATCGCTAAGCTACATTGTCCTCCACTAAAGCATACCATGCAACATTTCATTGGTTATCTATCCTACTTGACAAGACATCCTTCATCCTCCTAGTGTACGTATTAGTACACAAACCTAGTCATCAAATGAATCATTGTGAATCGGTCACTAAGGCTACCACAACATATGAACTCAACATATAATTGGCCAAATATGTTGAACATTCTCTCCGTCATGCCATTATTAATGGCATCTAAAGTTAAGTCCTTACATGATGCATCTATGTCTCTTCTCACTTCAAGATTCTTCTGACATCAATTAAATTATGGAACTCAAACTGGAAGTTTGGAATGGGTGACTTAGTTGTGAAAAGAAGTTTATTTAGAATATTTCCTCATTTTTAGAGAAAAATTTTATGTTAGGCTACCACTAGGACAAGGAGCTCATTGACAAAAAAATTATGGGCAGAAAGGTTTTTATTTTGAGCACTAACAGTGGGGGATTATAAGGCATCATATCAAAGTGCAAACTAGAGTATCTAGAAGAGACCTTGCAATGGAAAAATAGTAACCTTGATGCCTAAATTGTTGATTTCTTTGACGTGGCAATGGCCACCAATGTCGGTAGGCTCATTTAATGGTTTCCATGCTCTTCGAGAAACTACCCATGTTTCTAGGTGAAGGAAGTGTGGAGTAGGGGTACAAGATGTTGAAACCAATGAAAAATGCGGTCCTAGTCAAATTCCAATAGAATGGAACCCATTTCTGTAGTGTGCCTAACACATGTTGTGCATAACAAGTAGGAGTTTCCACTGGTGCGTGTTTATGAGGAATTGCTAGTGTTGTTCATTGGAATGACATAATTCAATTGGGGTTATTATTATGAGAAGGTGAGGAGATGAGATCCTAACCAATGGGTTAAGCATATCATTACAATTATGCAAGATACATGATACATGAGTTTATGTTTATTACATATTTGGGTATGTTGCGATTATGGAACGACTTTGCTTTTATGTTTGTTAGATTCATAGGATTTGTAATTGAGATAAGGATATTTGTGGAAGATAAAATTTTATGACATTTTTCATTATGCAATTACCATGGCATTTGACCAACTCAATTATGTTAGGATTTTGGTAAATTAACAATTGACGTTGATAGTAAATCTAATGTAATTTTTGAGGTGAAAAAGAAATTTAAAGTGCATTTTAGTTTTTTCCTTAGACAAAAAAATTGTTCTTTGTAATGGATTTTGTAGTGTGTTTTTATATTTATTCCCATTTTAACATTTACTAAACAAGACCATGGTTATGAAATTTATAGGGAAACATATTCATAGATAAATGCATGCATGGCACAAATAATTTGCGAACTTAGGAAAATGTGAAGATTTTGATGGATTTTGTAGACATCATGCTGAAGCAAAAGTGCTTGGAGTTTGTCCCATTTGGAGGAAAATGATAGCTCTCCCTTAGCAATGCAAAGAAAATTAAATTATTTTCAAATGAACTTGTGAGATATCAATATGCATCTCATAATGATGAGTTTAATATTTTATATGATAGAATATATAATAATAGATATAAAAGCCCCAGATGCAGGTGATCATAATGCCATTAATGTTGATTAGATGGAAGGAGGGCAGGAGGCTTGGCCACATGGTTGCCCGCATCCCCTCCTAGGCCAGCGTAAGGCGAATTCATGGCAACTTGCAGGCGCCATTAATATGGTGCTCAAGTCAACAATTCTGCAACAAGCATAAGGAAATGGCCTCCATAGACCATAACTCAGTCTTCCCTCCTCTGATAAACAACACTTTCCCTCCTCAAGCTACAAATCCATGCTCTCGCACCATCACTGGCAGACGATGTTGGTTGCTCACCTGCGTGGATGTGGGAAATGGGTATCATTTCTCCCAAACAACGCACTATATGTTGATTCAAGCTCAAAACCCCTTTGTTTTCCCTCTGAACATCCATTCCAGTCCCAGTAATTCCTCTGATTCACCAAGTGTTAACTCTGAGACTAATTCAGTCATGGCACGCATCCGACACCATATGCGCAGTAGAAGAGGGGGCAGTTGTAGTGGAAGCATTTGTCCTCTTGCTATGCCCAGCCCTAAATCTACTTCTCCCTTCTCTTCTCCAAATACTACTCATCCCCATGGCATCTTCTCTGATAGGTATCCAGACACAAGTAGTGGCAGAGGGCGAGCTCAGCTCTAGGGTGACCACAGAATGAACGCAGTTGTCCATACTGCCAATTTTCCCCTTCCCCCTCACCCCACTCCTCATACAACTCAATTTTGATTCTATATCACTCTACACTGGCATGTCATCACTGCCACTATTACCATTAAACACATATTTCATTAAATTTGGAATTAAATGATGGATCTAGAATTTCAAAATAACAAAAAAACTCAATTCTAGCCATTGTCCTTGTAATAAAATATTTCCAAATTTAATGAAATATGTGTTATTACCTTCACTGAGGAAATTGACCCGCAGGAAGCTCATCCAGGGAACAGCGGTGAGCAACAGAGGGCCACTCAGCGGAACCAGAATGCCCAAGACCCAGGAAAGTAGTAGATGGTTGAGAACTCTGCCACCCCACATGGAGAGGAGCTGGTTGGCAGCTAGCTGGCCACCGAAGATAGAGCAGGAGACATGAAGGCAACCGGTGTTGCCCAGGGTGACACATCTGGCAAGCATGTAGCAGAGGGCAGCTCTGCTGGCACTCAACCAGTTCGTGGAATATTATGTGGCACGTCAGCAGAGGAGGAGGATTGGTACAAGTATGTGTGTTGAATTAAGGAAGAGCCTGCTACATATGACCTCCAAGGGGTCCATCCTGATTCTCTAAGATGACAATTATGGTAGTTTGCAAGTAGAGTATCACTTCAGAGGCCATTTCTATGCTCTTCTTTGAGTGAGTGTGGGTACACCTTGGGATCCCACAATCAATTGTCTCTGATCGGGACAACAAATTCCAAGTGCATTTTGGTCAAGTCTCTGGCCGATGCTGGATACCAAACTCACTAAGTTTGTGACTTTCCATCCCCAAACTGATGGCCAAACAGAAGTCGTGAACAAGATGATCATACACATTCTACGCATGTACAACTCAAAGCATACACGCACATGGGATGAAGGCCTCCCCTATGTCCAACACAATTATGAAAGAACTCTCCAAAGCTCAACGTGCCATAGGCCCCTTAAGGTAGGGCTTGGATTTCAGGCATTATGTCCCATTGATGCGACCACACCATTTGCAGCTACTCAGGAAGATTCGAATCATGTCCAGTCTAAAGATGACAAGGCTAACAACTTCATTGAGCGAATTCAACACATTCTCTAGCAGGCCCATGATATATTAGATAGAGGCAATGCTAAGTACAAGCAGTGTCATGATCAACATCGGGTACCACACAAGTTTCAGGTTGGTGACAAATTTTGGGTACATTTGCAAAAGAGGCACCTCACTAGACCCCATCGCAAGCTTCGTCTGCTTCGATATGGGCCATACACCATCGCCAAGTTTGTAGCAGGCAATGCCTTCAAGCTCATCATTCTACCAATCCTTCATCTACACCTAGTGTTCAATGTAGATTGCCTTCGGCCATAC
The DNA here is from genome assembly GCA_000404065.3 of Pinus taeda. Taxonomy (NCBI): domain Eukaryota; kingdom Viridiplantae; phylum Streptophyta; class Pinopsida; order Pinales; family Pinaceae; genus Pinus; species Pinus taeda. The sequence goes on from APFE030771502.1 coordinate 207,374, forward strand.
CATCCACCATTAATGGACACATCTGACATTGCAGAACAACTCACACTAACAGAGCTAAACCCAGACTGCATGGAACATGCCACAACTAATTAGATCATGGACACACAAATCACAAACACTCACCAACAGAATATCCAACTATATCAAGTTGTCAAAGCTCACCAACTCCTCCACCAAGGGAAGTGGCTCACCAAGGACAAAGTTTAGCAGAAGTTTCCCCATCTCATGGAGGCACTCAATGCAATGGGGACCATTTCTTCCTAAGGGGGGAGGACTGATCCAAGCGGATATTGGTGGCCACCCTCCTATTCCACTTGGACCCCCAACACTAACTCTTTAAGTTTTCAGTTTCCTTAATTGTAGCACAATTTACTATTTTTGGATGTTTTTCAGGTCCTAAACTTTAGAAGCCATTTTGATGCCCTAAACGATGTTTTTAGGGGAAAACAGAGAGAGAGGAAAAGTCCCAAACTACGTAACTTGATTATTTTTAGCTTGCTCATCGAGATATTCAAAACGATGTATTATGATAGCCAAACACAGATCTTATGTGAAAGTTATGACCCCAAGAAATTGATGTACCAATTTACCCAAACGAGGCCCATGGTTTTGGTGCTTCATCCCCTAGGGTTAGTTTTCTGGATGTCTAAGGTTTTCCATTATTTCTCATTGATAAATAGGCCTTGGAGCCTCATTGTAACACATTTCAAAGGCATGTATCTACCACGTCTCTTCTCAGAGATAAGCTACCATGACCCGAGCTAGTTTATTTCCATTCTGTTTGTAAGCATATTTCAGTATTATGATATTAATGAAATGAAGTGTTATCTCTGCTGCATTTCTGTATTTATGGTTATATCTTCAATCTGTTGCATTCTTGTTTAATTTCAGATCAATGGTATCAGGGTTGTCTACTTTTTCTCTATTTTTCTTTGCATGTTCCCAACGAGGTCAAGGTATAAGGAGTTAGGGCTCGATCTGGTTGAACCTTTGCAAGACCAGTCTCGCAAACCCCGAATTCCTCCCATGGCGAAAGAAAATAAATACGAGAGGGCAGGAGATCCTTTCAAAATATTCCTCGAGGAAGCCCTCGAGCAACAGGAACGTGATGATGGCTAACTTTGCCCAGATCCCTCGATGACTACCCACAAGCGATGCATCTTCACCCATCGGCCACTCTGGAGGCTCCAATCCTTTTAAGGTACAAGTTAACTTCGATATTCCCATTTTTGAGGGCCAAATAGATGGAGATGTTGTAGATAAATGGTTGAATCTATTGGAATGATATTTTTCAGTTCATGAATTTTCCAATCAGGAAAATATTACTTTTGCACTTCTCAAAGTCGACCCACACGTCAAGGATTGGTGGGAAACCTACTGTGAACAAAAATATGAGAGGGAATCCTCACTGTTTTTAGCCACACCCACTTGGGATTCTCTTCGAGACGCCATCAAGGAACAATATTACCCTATCGGGAGCTATGAATATAAATACATAAAGTGGACCACGCTACCGCAGGGAAGGGACCAAGATCTGCTAGAGTTCACAAATATTTTTCATACCCTCTACACTAAGTTGGGTATCAAGGATTCTAAGCTGAATTTGGTACTCAAATATTGCGGATATCTACACAAGTACATCAAAGATGACATGGTATCCCTCAACATCATCTTGTTGGGCACGACATACTGATACATTGTCAATATTGAGCATAAGTTTAAATAGAAGAAGCAAGACTTTGGATCTATGAATCCAAAGCAAGGAAAATGCACCCCCAAACCACAAAGAAAGGGCCAAATCCAAGGTAGGGTAGCCCAAGACAACCCACTGAAGTCGCAAGAAAATAACAACACCACGAAGACAAAGAAGGACATGGTAAAATGGTGTGATTTCCATAAGAGCTCCACTCACAACACGAGTGTCGAGTCAAGTAGTTACTGGTGGCTGAGCTGAAGGCTTATGAATCAAACGCATGTTCTGAATATGAGTTAGAACCCAACAAGGGGAATGACAAAGGGAAGCAGCTCATTGATGCGAAGCCCAATTCCACTGTGGCCACCACCAAAATCTAGAAGAATGAGCCTGAAGATCCAAAGGACGGGCAATGCCTCTTCCACACAGATGTTGGTGAAAAGAAATACACTGGAGTTCATTGTTGACAACGTGAGCCAAAAGAACCTCATTTCAGCAAATATCATGAAGCAGTTGGTCCTACCATCGACAACACATCCAGAGTCATACACCATCAGGTGGCTTCACCAAGGACGAGATCTCCGCGTCAACCAGCAGCGTCGTCTTCCCTATAACATCAATCCCTTCACGGATAAGGTACTGTGTGATGTTGCTCCTCTTGAATTTTGTGGTGTATTATTAGGAAAACCATAATTGTGGAAGCGACATGTTGTATATGAGTCTAAACCTTGCTCTATGATTATTAATTTGGGCAATAGGTTATATAGGATACCATAGGTAGCCTCGCCTGCCACCATCTCTTTGATCATTGTAAAGCAATGCAGTAAGATAATTTCCCATACAAGAAAAATTGTTTTCCTTAAGATTTTCCCTCAGGGCAAGAAGAAGGTTGTGGCCACAACTTCCATATATGGCTCCTTCGCATAGCAACAACATATGGACAAGGTTGTGGAGGAGTATAGGGACATTTTCACCTCACCTACAAGGGTAGCTATGCATTGTCAGGTTAAGCACTCCATCGATCTAACTATCGGGTGTTGAACAAGATCACTACCTGGAATAGGTACCTAATCCCACAGGTTAATGACCTTCTAGACCAGCTCAAGTGGGACAAATATTTTAGCAAGATTGACTTGAAATCTGGTTATCACCAAGTGCCTATCGAACACTTCGATGTGTGGAAGGTTTCCTTCAAATCCAAGGAGGGCCTTTTCAAATGGTTGGTCATGCCTTTCGTGTTGACGAATTCCCCCATAACCTTCATGATATTGATGGGAGACATCTTGCGACCCTTCACCGATGTATTTTTGGTGGTGTATTTAGTTGACATCTTGATCTTTAGTCAGAGTTGGGAAGATAACTTCCACCATATTCGACAGGTCCTTGAAACCCTATGACAACACACGTTGTGTGCCAATTTGGAGAAATGAACTTTTAGCATGACCTAAGTTCAATATCTAGGGTACATCATTGATGAGCAAGTTGTGCATGTGGACCCATCCAAGATACAATTCATTCAGGATTGGCCAGCCCCAACCACTCTAATAGAGCTCCGCAACTTTCTGGGTCTTGCCAATTTTTACCACAAGTTCATGTTGGGGTTCTCTCATATCATCTGGCCTTTAAGTCAAGTGACCAAGGATAGAGCGAAAGATAAGTTTTTTTGGTCCAAAACCAAACAGAAATCATTTTCCGAGTTGAAACATTACCTCTTCTTTGCACTAGTGCTCACATTACCAGACTTGCAGCAACCATTTGAGATTGAGACAGACGCCTTCGACTATGCTATTGGTGCATTTTTTAGTCAAAAGGGGCATCCAGTGGCTTACCACAGTGAGACACTTTCAGACATAGTCTGAAAGTATCCCACTTACGAAAAAGAAATGTATTCCATTTTGCAGGCATGTTATCAAAGGAAGCATTACATTCTTGGGAAGGAAATGGTCATCCACACAGGCCACTGACCCCTGCAATTCATACAGACATAGTGGAAGTTGCAAAATGATCACCATAAAAAATGGTCCACATACCTACAACAATTCCATTTGAACATTAATTACAAGAGGTCAACATCAATAATGTTGCGGACTACCTCAGTCGACCACCATCCATGGCGCTAATCACTGTGCTCGACTCTTGTGGGCATGAGACTTCAGGGTGGTCACATCTTTATGAGAGTGATCCTAAATTCGACAACACATTCCAAATTTTCACCTCGAGGATGCACTGTTAGGACACTTGGGACACATCTATGTTCCTTCAAGTGAGTGTGCCAAGATGATTTGGGAGGCGCACTACAGTCGGGTCACTGGACATTTCGAAGTAGAGAAAATAGTGTCAGTACTGAAAAAGTATTTTTATTGGCCGAAACTTTGTGGGGAGTTTGGGAGGTATATTAAATCCTGCACTGCCTACTCCATTGCCAAACCAACCATCACATTAGAGGAAATTTTAGCCTAAAAGTGGCCTCCTAAGCAAAAATAAAAAATTTGTTAAAAAAATAAAATACGCGTTATGAATTTTGGAGGGAAAATAATAAAACAACTTTTTTTCATTGTATTTTTTGCTTATCTCCTTATAGGTTTACTCAAATTTCAAGTGTAGACACTCGTTTGATGCAGAATTAAATTTTGCATCCAATGAGTACCCATTATGCATACTTTTGAGAAGATCCACATTTATAAAAATTGAAGATACATTAAATAAGCGTGTTTCCAACGAGTGTCTACACTTGAAATTTAAGTAAACCTATAAGGAGATAAGCCAAAAATACAATTGAAAAAATGTTTTCCTTCTTTTCCCTCCAAAATATTTACATGTACCTCTTTTTAAATTTAAAGGATTTTGATTGGTTTACATATTGTGACATGTAAATTACATAAAAATTTCATGGGCAATTGTAGGCTGAAATTTGCTCTAATGAGAAGCAAGGCCTATATACTCCTCTGCCTACTCCCAGTCGACCTTAGGAATCCATCTCCATGGATTACATGTCAAGCTTCCTTCTACTAAGCACGACAATGGCTATTTTTTCGTGGTCATCGACAGATTCTCTAAGATGGCCATTATGGCAGCCTGTAAGAAGAGTATCATAGCAAAGGCCACCGTGCTAAGCTCTTCTTTGAGCGAGTGTTGGTACACTTTAGGATCCCACAATCCATTGTCTCTGATCGGGACAACAGATTCCAAGTGCATTTTGGTCAAGTCTCTGGTCGATGTTGGATACAAAACTCATTAATTCCATGACTTTCCATCCCTAAACTGATGGCCAAACATAAGTCATCAAAAGGATGATCATACACATTTTGTGCATGTACAATTGTTGGACACATCCGACATTGCAGAACAACTTACACCAATAGAGCTAAACCCAGACTACATGGAACATGCCACAAATGATCGGATCATGGACACACAAATCAAAAACACTCGTCAGCAGAAAATCCAACTATATCGGGTTGTCAAAGCTAGCTAACTCTTGCACCAAGGCAAGTGGCTCACTAGGGACCAAGTTCAGCCCATCTCATGGAGACACTCAACACAATGGGGACCATTGCTTCCTAAGGAGGGAGGATTGTCTAAGTGGATATTGGTGGCCACCGTCCTATTCCACTTGGACCCCCCACATTGTCTCTTTCAGTTTTTTAGTTTTCTTAATTGTAGTAAAATTTACTATTTTTGGACATTTTTCAGGTCCTAAACTTCCGAAGCCGTTTTGAGGCCCTAAACGACATTTTTAAGGAAAATGAAGAGTCCAAAAAAGTCCTCAACTAGATCACTTTTTTTATTTTCGGCCTGGTCTTCGAGGTATTATGATAGCCAAACGGGGATCTTATGCCAAAGTTACAACCCCGAGAAATTGATGTACCAATTTACCCAAGGGGGGCCCATTGTTTTTGTGCTTCATCTCGCGGGGTTAGGTTTCTGGATGTTTAAGGTTTTCCATTGTTTCTCAATAATAAATATGCCTTAGCGCCTCATTGTAGCATAGTTTAGAGGCATGTAACTGCCAAATCTCTTCTCAGAGATAAGCTACCATCATTCAAGCTAGTTTATTTCCATTTTGTTTGTAAGAATATTTCAGTATTTTGATATTAATGAAATGAAGTGTTGTCTCTTCTGCATTTATGTATTTATGGTTATATCCGTAATTTGTTGCATTTATGTTTAAGTTCGGATCGCTATCATATTGTCAAACCAAGTTGTCCTCTTCCAAAGCTTTCTATTTAGTTCCTTGTCAATTGTTAATTCTATTCGATAAGAAATCCTTAGTTCTCCTAGATTATATCATAATACAATGTCTTGACAATCGCATGAATATTATGAGCTAGTCACCAAGGTTACCAAAGAATATGGACTCATTATGCAAATTTCCAAGTATATTTGGTCCATCATCCATTATGTCATTTCCAATGGTACCTCAAGTTTGGTCTTTACATTCTCCCCCACTTGAATTGTTTATGTTCTCATTAACAAAACCCCATTAGCTCCTTTGATGAAAGGGGTGTTGGTATTTAAGAGACACTTCCATAATTTTTGTAATTGAACATGGCTCCAAGACCATTTCTCATGATAGTGACAATGATGAAGAGCATCAAACTATCTCAAAATTAGCTTTGATACCACTTGTCACAATAGTGGCATTGGCGAAGAGCACCAAAATTGTTTCTAAATCAAATTTGATAGTATTTGTCACACATCTAGAATTTTCATTCCACTTCAACATCACATACTGATCAAGAAGCATAATTTTCGTGTGGAACTGACATGAGAGTTTTAGTTGGGCATGACCATCAACTAATGGTATCACCTATATTATCAACATGTCATGCCTGGACTTATGTTAGGTAGCTTCAACTATGTATAATGTTAATGTGTTTGTTTCCTTGTAAGTGATGTTGTGTCATAGCTACCTAGCTATAGGAAACTTATTGTCCCCCCCCTCAAGCCAAGCATACTTGAACAACCAGCTACCTGTAGGTTTAAATCATGTACAATTAATTGTTGCAAACATATTCTTAATTAAAACATAAAATATGCAATAAGAAATACACATTAACATTGATATTTTATCTTGGAAACCCAAAATCAGGATATCAACCAATATATATATATATATATATTACAATACAATTACATCCCATGACATCCTTGAAATTTTACTCCATTTTACCTTGGATTAGAATAAAACCATAGTTCCTTAATTGAAACTACAAAACCATGGGAAAAAACACCATGTGCCAGGAAAATGCTTTTAGAAAAACATTACGCATTGAAAACTACCAAAATGAACACAAAACTTTACCCACAAGACAACTTGTTTACAACAGCACAAGTTAGTACAAAAGTGGAAGAGACATTTTTTCAGGGGCAACCTACTGGGTTGGATGCAATGTATGTTGCATGGAGATAGTTGTGCAAAGAATATAACAACACTACCCCATGTGAGAAAATGTTATCATTCTCCTAAGTCAACACGTGATAGTCAATGAAGATCATGTCCCTTATTTCTTATGCATTAATATATTTCCAATTCACTTATAAAAATTATTGCTTCATTACAAACAACACAAACAATTGATCAAATTACTAAGTTGCACCATCCTTTGTTGAATTCCTCTATGCAACACTGCATTGGTTGTTCATCATAATTAAAAGACATTTATATCACTCCCATCCCAGATGCTAATACGCCATCATAATTGTCTCATGAATCACAATGAGTTGATCATCAAGGCTACTAAAGGGATACAGACTCACCATGCAACTTGTTAAGTTTTCCCAACACACTCTCCATAATTTGTACCATCTCCATGGATAGCACACATAATCTATGGCATCGCTAAGCTACATTGTCCTCCACTAAAGCATACCGTGCAACACTTCATTGGTTATCTATCCTACTTGACAAGACATCCTTCATCCTCCTAGTGTACGTATTAGTACACAAACCTAGTCGTCAAATGAATCATTGTGAATCGGTCACTAAGGCTACCACAACATATGAACTCAACATATAATTGGCCAAATATGTTGAACATTCTCTCCATCATGCCATTATTAATGGCATCTAAAGTTAAGTCCTTACATGATGCATCTATGTCTCTTCTCACTTCAAGATTCTTCTGACATCAATTAAATTATGGAACTCAAACTGGAAGTTTGGAATGGGTGACTTAGTTGTGAAAAGATGTTTATTTAGAATATTTTCTCATTTTTAGAGAAAAATTTTATGTTAGGCTACCACTAGCACAAGGAGCTCATTGACAAAAAAATTATGGGCAGAAAGGTTTTCATTTTGAGCACTAACAGTGGGGGAATGTAAGGCATCATATCAAAGTGCAAACTAGAGTATCTAGAAGAGACCTTGCAATGGAAAAATAGTAACCTTGATGCCTAAATTGTTGATTTCTTTGATGTGGCAATGGCCACCAATGTCGGTAGGCTCATTTAATGGTTTCCATGCTCTTCGAGAAACTACCCATGTTTCTAGGTGAAGGAAGTGTGGAGTAGGGGTACAAGATGTTGAAACCAATGACCAATGCGGTCCTAGTCAAATTCCAATAGAAAGGAACCCATTTCTGTAGTGTGCCTAACACATGTTGTGCATAACAAGTAGGAGTTTCCACTGGTGGGTGTTTATGAGGAATTGCTAGTGTTGTTCATTGGAATGACATAATTCAATTGGGGTTATTATTATGAGAAGGTGAGGAGATGAGATCCTAACCAATGGGTTAGGCATATCATTACAATTATGCAAGATACATGATACATGAGTTTATGTTTATTACATATTTGGGTATGTTGCGATTATGGAACGACTTTGCTTTTATGTTTGTTAGATTCATAGGATTTGTAATTGAGATAAGGATATTTGTGGAAGATAAAATTTTATGACATTTTTCATCATGCAATTACCATGGCATTTGACCAACTCAATTATGTTAGGATTTTGGTAAATTAACAGTTGACGTTGATAGTAAATCTAATGTAATTTTTGAGGTGAAAAAGAAATTTAAAGTGTATTTTAGTTTTTGCCTTAGACCAAAAATTGTTCTTTGTAATGGATTTTGTAGTGTGTTTTTATATTTATTCCCATTTTAACATTTACTAAACAAGACCATGGTTATGAAATTTATAGGGAAACATATTCATAGATAAATGCATGCATGGCACAAATAATTTTCATACTTAGGAAAATGTGAAGATTTTGATGGATTTTGTAGACATCATGCTGAAACAAAAGTGCTTGGAGTTTGTCCCATTTGGAGGAAAATGATAGCTCTCCCTTAGCAATGCAAAGAAAATTAAATTATTTTCACATGAACTTGTGAGATATCAATATGCATCTCATAATGATGAGTTTAATATTTTATATGATACAATATATAATAATAGATATAAAAGCCCCAGATGCAAGTGATCATAATGCCATTAATGTTGATTAGATGGAAGGAAGGCAGGAGGCTTGGCCACATGGTTTCCTGCATCCCCTCCTAGGCCAGCATAAGGCAAATTCATGGCAACTTGCAGGCGCCATTAATATGGTGCTCAGGTCAAGAATTCTGCAACAAGCATAAGGAAATGGCCTCCATAGACCATAACTCACTCTTCCCTCCTCTGATAAACAACACTTTCCCTCCTCAAGCTACAAATCCATGCTCTCGCACCATCACTGGCAGACAATGTTGGTTGCTCACCTGCGTGGATGTGGGAAATGGGTATCATTTCTCCCAAACAACGCACTGTATGTTGATTCAAGCTCAAAACCCCTTTGTTTTCCCTCTGAACATCCATTCCAGTCCCAGTAATTCCTCTGATTCACCAAGTGTTAACTCTGAGACTAATTTAGTCATGGCACACGTCCGACACCATATGCGCAGTAGAAGAGGGGGCAGTTGTAGTGGAAGCATTCGTCCTCTTGCTATGCCCAGCCCTAAATCTACTTCTCCCTTCTCTTCTCCAAATACTACTCATCCCCATGGCATCTTCTCTGATAGGTATCCAGACACAAGCAATGGCAGAGGGCGAGCTCAGCTCTAGGGTAACCACAGAATGAACGCAGTTGTCCATACTGCCAATTTTCCCCTTCCCCCTCACCCCACTCGTCATACAACTCAATTTTGCTTCTATATCACTCTACACTGGCATGTCATCACTGCCACTATTACCACTACCTTCACTGAGGAAATTGACCCGCAGGAAGCTCATCCAGGGAACAACGGTGAGCAACAGAGGGCCACTCAGCGGAACCAGAATGCCTAAGACCCAGGAAAGCAATAGATGGTTGAGAACTCTGCCACCCCGCATGGAGAGGAGCTGGTTGGCAGCTAGCTGACCACCGAAGATAGAGCAAGAGACATGAAGGCAACCAGTGTTGCCCAGGGTGACACGTCTGGCAAGCATGTAGCAGAGGGTAGCTCTGCTGGCACTCAACCAATGCGTGGAATATTGTGTGGCACGTCAGCAGAGGAGGAGGATTGGTACAAGTATGTGTGTTGAATTGAGGAAGAGCCTGCTACATATGACCTCCAAGGGGTCCATCCTGATTGACAACTTTGCTGCCAGGTGTCGCCCTTCTGCTAGTTGGAGGTTTCATATGCTGTTGTCTGATTTTTACTATGTTTTGTCTTTGAAAACTTTCCTTCTAGTTTGATTCACTAATTTTCAATCTAAATCCCTTGTGTGGGTCTTCGATGTCAAAACTTGTGACCCCTGCATTGGTTTTTTATCTGGTTTCACAGACTGGTTTCCCCCTCGATGGGGTAGCCGCGTTTAGGTTGTGATATTTTTTGACAAGCTCTGTTCAGCACTGCGAAGGCCAGCTCCTTGTTGTATTTTTATTTTGTTTCATATCAATAGAATAGTATTACTTAGAAAAAAAATAAAAAAATAATGGATATAAAAGAGTTTAGATTGGATGATATATATCTAAAAATATAAAGCATTAATTGCATGGTTGTGGGGAGCATATTTCCTTCATAAACTTGTTACTGAGCATTGAGACTCTCGAGGTTGATTCTTACCATAGTTTTGATTTAAGTGACCCCTTTCCACTAATGATTATGTGTGCTTAACACCATAACCATTCTCATCATTATTAAAAATTACTTGTTTGATTTCATGGTTTTCCTTGTTGTCCTCTTCGAAATATTTATCCATTTCTTTATTGTGTTGTAGAGAGAAGGCCAAATGTCACAACTTCATATTTGAAATTGGAACTGCAGCACCTCTCACACTTTATTTCTTCAAGTTAGACGAGATGGATCAAAAAGGAGAAAGGGATTCTTCAATCTTCGAGCAAGGGAATGGAGAATGAACCACCATAGAAGCTGCATATTTAAGATGAAGGTTCATTTAAATACTTACCCCTTTGAGCATACTCAAATCTCTTAAACTCACATTCTAGGTCTTGTTTTTTTCTTAATTAAGTAACAACCTAAATATGCTTATCTCATCTCTTTTCTACCAACAAATTTTCCTTCCACACCTCATTAGTAACATTCCCATTGGAGAGCCAAGGATACCACATACTGCTAGGCTTCTACCACCCCACATTTTCACCATTTCACAATTTTGTTCACCTGCACCAACTCACAAATCACACACCAATTTTTCCTATATTGAGTCATCATTCTTGTAGTGTTGGGGATGTGCCAAACCAAATGTGTGTCATTGAGGGTATTGATACCCATTAGGTAGATTATATAGAATTCAATTGTTGCATTCAATAGGTTGAGCTTACCAATTAAAAGGTTGAACCACTAAGACTAGAATTAGGAGGGAAACAAGAGACTACTTTCCCAGCCCACCTTTCAATCCAAATAAAATTGAACACAGATGGAAACAATATTAGCACACTCATATTAATAAAAGTGTTGGTAATTAATAACGTCAAAGAGTGCAACATGTTAATTTCCACAACCCATATTGGTCTTTTCAATCCCATTGGATTTGTCATGGGAGAAAAGCAAAAGGAAGAATGATCATGCACCTCCCTACCCACTCGTGCCTCATTTCTCTTAATTAACCCTCATTCATAAATGCCATCATATTTGCAAGTTGATCAATTTATTTATTATGTCCTTGCAACATTTGAAACATGGAACTTTCTTCAAAGTGATTGAATAAGTTTATCATTCTATGGACTAGATGAGATAGGTAGGGATTTTGAGGAGTAGATCATTGTAAATGGGACCTTAGAATCACCAACTATAGTTGCACAATGCACAAATTCCACTTTAAGTAAATGTAGAGCTTGAATGGTTTCTAATGCCTCAACCTTGTTATTGGAAGTAATGCCTAAACACCAAAGAAAACATTGTTTGTATTTTTACCTTGGGATCAAATATGATCCCCACGTGCGCTTGCCACCCCTAGGTTTCCTTTAGATTCTCCTCTAAAAAATAAAACATGATTCCTTCTCGTTAACTTCCATTACTGGAATTCCTCCTCCATGAAATTTAGTTGAGAATTAGGAGCTTGCGAAGTATTTTTTACATGAGGCTTGTAGTTTGATGGACTAGTAGAGAGAAGGGGGTTTGACCACGCCTCTTATGATATACTAAAATAATAAGTGTTGGTTGCCTCTATTCCATTGACCCGTGATGTCTCGACTCTCTAGTACGAGACTCTTACCTTGTCTTTCCATTATATGAGTTGTGATGGTTTCATGTTGGAAAATGAGATGATTTCTTGCTAATTAGACCTACCAAAATAAATAAATAAAAGGAAACCTAATCAATCTTAAGTAACAATTTGTTTTTTAGGCTATTAGGTTATGAATCCCGCCATGATAATAGCATATGAAACTAGTCTCATGTTATTGGAATATCATAGACCAAGTCTCTAAAGTCTAAGAATGATAATTGTCTTTTGAAGTCACATTTTAATAAAAATTGATTTGGTGCCTCCTTAGAAAAACAATAGACTAGACATTTCGAGGGTCTAATGATGTCTTTCCTTTAAATATTTTCTTTATTAAAAGCTTTCCATGTACCATGGTATAGTAAATCAAATGAACTTTAGGGGGACAATCACCTTCCCAAATTCATTCCTAAATAATTTATGGATGGGGAAGCTTAAGCTCTAAAAATTGTGTAGTATGTCAATGCTTAACTAAGTATGTTACTCTTTTTGGTCCCCAACCTTGCGTTGCAAATCCCGAAATTTCTTTGCCATTAAGACGACTCAATAAAGATGAGAGAGTAGGTAGGAAAATTAACCCTAGAGATGATGTAGGAGAACAAAGCCTTTTTAATAATACCCCATCTTAGTTTAGCCAACTTCCCTATGAAAGATCAATAAAAGAGTAAATTCCATGGTTTAACAACCATTCTTTGATATATACATTGTAAATTACTAAAAGTATGAGTAAGACCTAAAACCTCGTAACACAATAATATTAGATTTTAAGACTCTAATGTTAAAAACCCCAATGTTATTATATTTTATCACTCTAGTGTTACAAAACCCTAATGTACTTTGTTGAATAAGAATGTAGGGGAAAAAAAAATTATTCATACCATGTTATATAACTTCCTTTTATCCGTGAATGAAAGTAATGTAATATACCTCATTATTCATAGTTTCTTGTTATATATTAATTTATTATTTTATGATTATGTCAAAATGTTTGCCAAGCCCAGGTGAGGCATCCCAATTGGTGATACTCAAGTTAACGAGGATGTTGATCCCTCGAGGTTCAGGGTTCAAGTCCTCTCTGGGTGATAAATATACTCAAAATGTGAACAAAAGTAAACAATAGAAATATACAAAAAAAAAATGTCAAAATATTGCCAAAATCTCTAAATCTAAATTTAACATGTGCTACATAGTAGCTAGTCTCACCACTTAGTTTAAATATAACTACATTAAAGTAAAAATATTAAATTCAAGCTATGAAGAACTTTATTGCAAGTTGAAATATGAATTCATTCACATTTATTTTTGTCCAGCATTATATTTTGTTAAT
>APFE030771508.1:0-22894 GCA_000404065.3 Pinus taeda
AACCATGCATGCGAAGAGTGTGAAATCCAACTCAAACTGTGAAGCAAGTGCCTCACCTTTAGATCCTTCCCCGGATTCCTTCTTGGATTTCCTCCGTGGACAATTTGAGGCATAATGGCCGACCTCATGAAAACAAAAGCATCGCACTTTCGATTTGTCAACCTTCTTCTCATATTTGGAAGAACTTGATTTAGAAAGAGAAACCTTCTCCTTCTTTGCTTTGGCAGCCAAAGCACAATTTTCTTCATCAGATGCCTTTGATGAAGATCCATCCCTGGTATTCCGCCTGATCTCCTCTTGCACAAGATCCGACCAAAGTCTCTCCCATCCTGAAAATTTCTCTCGACCATTGACAGAGTCTTGATAGGAATGCCAACTCTTCGGAAGACTAAGGAGAGCCAAGCTCACCAAGTCCTCATCATCGACAATCACCCCCACACTTCCCAGCTCATCCTGACATTGGGTGAACTTCATGAGATACTTGGGCATACTGCCTCCATTCTCACACTTAATGTTTCTAAGTTTATCCTTGAGCACCAACTTCCTCTGGTCACTCTTGCTTTGGAATAAATCTGTCAATGCTTTCCACATCAAGTATGGAGAAGCCTTTCCATGCAGGCTGGACACAATGTGATCCTTCACGCCCTCCAATAGAATCCTTTGACTCTTTGTTGTCTTCTTTTGCCAAGCCTCAACTTGAGTAGCGTCAGTAGGCTTTGGGACTTCAGCATCTATGAACGCCTTCAACCCATTGTCATCTAACACCGCCTCCATCCTGTATTTCCATGCAATATAATTTGAGCTGCCTTCAAGGGCATACTCCAATCGCAATCCATTGAAGGACATTTCAAATTCGACACCAAGAAAACACTGCTGCAAATTCGAATTCCACCAGCTCAAAACTCAACCGCTTCTGATCTAAAATCCATAATTCATTTTCTCCATGCGCATACCCAATTGTATAGTCCACGAATTTTTATTCCGCCGAATCAACTATTTCGCATATATATATATATATATATATTATATATATATATATAGTATATATTATATATATTATTAAAGGATTAATATAAATTTCTTTTACCACTTTAAATTTATGATTATATTGATAACTTATAAGGCATTCCTTTTAAGAATAACTCTCTAAGTTGTCACTGTGTCTTATTGTGCATCATGGATTTGTATGTTATATGCGTAAAATATTAGCCATGGAGATCCGAAAATAATTGTTTGGAACAATTCAAGAGTGATATCGGATTTTGGATTTCATATCTTCTTTAATTAATATATATTGCCATTTCCGAACAGTTTATGTACCCAAAAAGCTTCAAGGGATCATCTGCAGAAAAATATGTAGAGCACACATTTATTTGGACATGTCTTTCTATTGATCTTGCAAGCAACGCACAAACATTTTTTTCATGTTGAACTTGTAAGCATTACATGCAAACGTGGGTAGTGCCTCTGGATTCCAAGTGTCAATATTCATCTGCAAAACAAATCCATAAGAAATATGTTCTTATCGCAACAGGTTGCTTAACTACCCTACCCAACTCGATCTTGCAAGCAACACACAAACATTTCTTTCTGTTGAAATTGTAAGCAACACTTGCAAATGTGGGCGGTGCCTCTGGATTCCAAGCGTCGATATTCATTTGCAAAACAAATCCATAGGAAATATGTTCTTGTCGCAATAGGTTCCCTAACTACCCTACCCAACCCTGCCAGAAATGCCTCATTTGCATCCTTTCATTTGTGTGCAAGAAGCTCTACTTTTGTGCTCAAACCCTCCTACCTTAGAATTGGTTCCAGAAAAGGCTGAGTGGTGATTTTCACATCTACAGAAGGAGCATCATTAGATCCCTTTCCTTTGTTAGGAGCTTTAGATTTACAGTCCCCTTTGTAGTGCCCTTCCTTTCCGCATTTCTAGCAAACCACCTTTACATGTTTTCCTGGAAATTTAGATCTCCCACTCAATGACTTATTTTTGTTTTTGTTCTGGGACCGTCCTCGTCAGACAAGGCATCACCATTCTAGCTCTCCATATTTTTCCATCTCATCTCCTCCTTTAGCAAGGATGAGACTATTTCATCAAACTGCAAGGCAGTTGCATTGCTACCTATTATAATAACTAGACTATCCCACGAATCTGGTAGAGAACACAACAAACTTATGCACTTATCTTCATCTGAAATTTTAATATCAACAAACAATAACTGACTTACCGTAGTATTAAATGCATTCAACTGCTCTGTCACTGAGTCTCTATCTTTCATCCTTAGGTTATATAGCTTTTTTCATAGGAACAGCTTATTCACCAGAGACTTAGATTAGTACAAATTCCTTAACTTGTCCGATAAAGCGTTCGCATTAGCTTCCCCTGATACATTCAGAAATATTGAATATGAGACACACAATCATATTGTGCTCGTTGCCTTCTGATCCAACTTCCTCCATTCTTCATTGGACACTTCTGTTGGTTTAGTACATGGATCTACCGCGATCCACTAAACTTTATCCACCAACAGATCCTCCATCTTGAGTTTCCATAACTCAAAACTCTGACCATTAAATTTTTCGATCTCTTTCTTTCCACAGCTCACCATCTTCTTTCACCACTAGAATCGATCCCGTAGATCTCCCACTGAAAAGGGTTTACCAGAAGTCTGAGCGAAACCCCTTAGCAACAAAGGCATCCCCTTGAAGCCAAAACAACTCTGATACCAAATGTAGGTTTTAACCTCGTACAGAAATTACCCGCATACAAATTCTAAAACACAGAAAATAAACAATGTGAAAGCATAACACATAAAACACATACACAGAAATTTTCCCTTGAATCCCAAAACTGGGACTACCAGCTTGATTTTTCACTATGTTCTGTTCACTGTTACAATGCATATTTATACATTTCGAAGCATCCAATACCATGGATCGAAAACCATCTTGTCCAAAGCCATGGACCGAAAACCATCGCATCCAAAACCATGTGTGAAAATCACGCACAAAACCATAGGTAGGTCCGCTCAACCTAATATAGGGTCCAAAAAAATATAACTACATGGGCTAGTCGTGGAAATAATATAACACAACCCAACAAACATTTGTTGTTCATCACATTGAAATGTCATTCTTTCTTTATTAATTTGAAATGTCATTTTTTGTTTGTCACTAGCGAAAATTTTAAGAAATCCCCCAAATTTATATGTATAATAAATGGGTGAATCCCCATGGTATATAGATAAATGTATAGACTATTGTTTCATTGATATAATATACATATATAATTTTTATTTATTTTAATTTTTTATTTTTTATTTTTTATTTTTTATTTTTTATTTTTTTATTTTATTTTTTTATTTTTATTTATTATTTATTTATTTTTTTTTTTTTTTTTCGGAATCTTTTACTGAATTATAAAATTTTGTTAAATCTTGGCGAATTTTTCACTATGTTATATGGTATTGCAAATTCTTGGCCAACCTTCCTAAAAATAAAAAACATTATAAAATATTGGTGATTCCTTCAATAATGTGTAAAAATGTATATAATAATCAAAAAATTATTTATTTAAATTATAATATACTAATTTTCCATGTTTTGGAAAAGAAAAATCACGAGCAATGTTGCTCTAGGTTCTTATTATACACTATTGTAAATCTTTTTGCATGTTTTTATCATGTTTTACCACAAAGGTCTTATCACATCCCAAGGGGAAACTAGTTGGGAAGGCACCCCCAAAGGCGTGTGATGTTGAACTAAAGAAATTATTTTGCTCAAACTTGTTCTTGATGCATCTAGATAACTCAATTATATTTAATGTAATTCATATTTTGTAGCCTTCATATGAAAGTAAGGTCTATGAATAGCTATATCAAAATCATGAATATTTACATCAAATTCTTTTGTTTTCTCATACATCACTTTTCTAAAAGGTAGATACTTCTCCAATTCCTCAAAGTTCAAATAAACCAACAACTTTAAAATATGGTGCTTCTTCATCATATGTAGGTTTTTCACCTAATTTTTGGATCATAACTATTGTAGTAGTTATTACACTTTATTCTATAACTGACAACTCTAATAATGTTGAATTGGTGAACAATTATTTTAAATTGCGCAAAATGAAAAATGAAAATGAATGGAAGATTTTTTCTGAGAGAAAAATTGAACTTTCTATTAAGGCAATAAAAAGTTACTTTTCATATGCACTAAAGCATTCGATATACTGTATGTTCGTCAAAAAACATAGAGTGAATCTGGGTTGAAAGTAAAAACATAATACTTTCCACACCCCAAAATATGCAAAAAAGAGCCAATGTTGGTTCCCAGGCCTCCTCATATGTGAGGAAAACAACTCTTTCAAGAAACGAAACAATTAAGCGTTATGTTGCAAAAAACCAAAAATAGCACCAAAGATTTTTAATTGTTTGTCCTAAAAACCCTTGTTACATATAGATCAAAGTCTGAGCATGGAGATACAAACTGAAAACCATATAAAGGAAAATGCAGATATATTTAAAATTCAATGCACAAAAGGTAGCTAATCCGACATAGAAATCATATCACTGTCTGTTTCTTTTATACTCCAAACATCCACAACTTGTTGTACACCCTCCTTAGATAGGAGGTCTGCGTCAATATTTCATCCCTCTAAATTGTGTAGCAAAATGCAGACCTCCCAATGGATTAACAATAGTGGTTGATGTGGAATTGAATTGTTAGAGTGAAAAGGATAAGAAATAAATAAATAAATAAAATTGATGAGCAAAAGAGGAGTGGTATACAGTCAAATGCTATGGGGATGAGTTTTGCATTTTTCCTGGTATGTATCCACCAATGTGGTGAGCCATAACAATAGTAATGTATCAATGACATTAATATTTAGTTTTTACTTCTTAAAGTAAAGGTCATGTTTAATGATGGATATATATATATATAATATATATAATATATATATATATATATATATATATAATTTTTAATTTTTAATTTTTAATGTGTTAGGTTTATAAAATTGAAGGCTGTAAAAAAGTTTTGTAAGATGTTAAATATTTTAAAATATAAATTTAAACACGGAAATATAATGATTTTGGAGAAAATTTAGAATTATTTTTAATTTTTAATAATATATTTTTATATTAACATCATATTAATAACATGATGTTCATGGTTAAAAGCATGTATTTTTCTTTTCAAAGATTACAAGTTCAATCCAAAAGGGGAAAAGGGATAGAATATGTATATTTTTATAAATTCGAATAATTGAAATTAAAGGTGTTAATGATATTCATTTTGATTCAAATTATGATTAATTAATTTGTGCATTTCCATAAATTTGAATAATTAAAATTAAAGGTGTTAATGACATTATTGAAATTACAATTAATTAATTTAATATGATTTGATAATGTGTAATTACTCATTATTTTAAAGGTAAAACATTTTTTAGATTTTTTTTTTTTTTTTTAAATCATAAAAGTTTAATAATTTAGAGAGATAAATATACAATTTTAGATGTATTTTTTCAACCTATTTTAAAAAATAAATGTAATTTATTATTATTATTAGTCCTTTGTGGAAATCTTAATTGGTGATGCTTGTGAAAATGAAATA
Source organism: Pinus taeda (assembly GCA_000404065.3). Lineage (NCBI taxonomy): Eukaryota > Viridiplantae > Streptophyta > Pinopsida > Pinales > Pinaceae > Pinus > Pinus taeda. Next base: position 5,620 of record APFE030771508.1, read on the forward strand.
TTATGTTCCAAGAGGTCCTAGGTTCAATCCCTCGAGTTTATGAGTGAGCTGCACGTTGGGAACGGTGTGGTTCACCTAGAGGTTATAATGTTAGTGGTAGGAATCAACCCTATGTCATGTGTGAATATGAGACTAACCTAATTTCCAATTCCTCTAGTTACAAAAAAAAAGTGAAAAACTATTAATTATTAGTTATACACAGATCAAAACTATTAATTAGTTATACACATATGTAAAGAGAAAAATGTCTTTGACAAGTTGAATCATTCAACACAATCTTATTTATTTACCTAAATTGTCATGATGTAGTGCACTATAATAATAATAATAATAAGTGATGAAGAAGAAGAAACAATATTAATATATAAATAATAGAACACTAAATAGTAGAAAAATATAATAATAGTAAAACAAGTAATAAATAACAAAGAAAAGATAATAATATTAATTAAATAAAATAATAAATAATGTGTATGTGTATATGTGAAGAATAAGTAAATTTAATAAAATAAACGATAGGTAAATTAAGAAGAATGTTAAGTAAAACTTGAGATAAAGAAATAAAGTTGGTATATCCTCACATGGAACAAAATGTTCCAAAATTAAAAGGGAAATGGAAAAGATTCACATGCAAAGAAATCTGCATACAACAATCCATGTGTCAACATGTCAACTTTATTTCTTTGTATTAACTTTTACTTAATTCAATCTTTTTCTTAATTTAACTCTTGTTTATTTTACTTTTTGTGAACTTTACTTATTCTTACTATTTTTACAGTTCAAACTTTAAGTTTATTAGTTATTACTTTATTTATTTACTATTATTAGATTTTATTTGTTTTTTATATTATATATTTTCTTTATTATTTATTTAATATATAATATTATTTCATTTATTTTATTATTATTTATTGATTTATTAATAAAGAGTATTATAATCCCCTCTTTGAAGTTAAGTTTAATCATTTAACATTTTAATATTTTATTTATTTATTTATTACTTCATGTTTACCTTATACTCTATATTGAACTAGTATACCAACATATATCGAAAGTTACATCTCTACACCAGGGAAATCCCAACGAATCTCAAGTCTTTTTTTCCCAATTTTTGAAACCAAACATAAAGCCTCATTAGAGCCCCAAGGCTCATGCCTCATCTAACCCAAGGCAAGCATCTGGTCATAGTACTCAATGACTCTTGGCATCTTCCAAGGCTGGCTTAACTCCCCCCACAACTCACTAAGGTACACAACCCCACGTATTAATGCCCCACTCCACTTTTAGCCTTCACTATCCCACTCCAATATCAATCACTCGACTTCCTCAAGATGGTCCCATAGCCCCTCAAAAGTTATCCATCCAGAGTTATACAAGGAAAAAGAAACACTAGCATATGTAGTGTTGATTGAGTCCATTCCTATGTCATATGGTGTTAGATATTCTCCCTCACAGGTATAGGCTCCCACGATATCATCAAATAATATGGCCCTCTCGACCCATTGGTTGATTTCCTTTCAATAACCACATCTAAAAATGCAATCAATGCAATAGCTATAACATCATAATAAAATAATCTACATGCCAACTCTTGTGTATCATCATGGGAACATAACATCATTGTTATCACAACATTCTGAATAGTAAAATTGCATGCTCATGCATGTTATAAAATTTGCATGCAATAACCACATGCTTCACGTCATGAAATATAATCGTAAGTTATAACATCAACATATTTGTTTCAAATATATTTCATGAAATCACATAATAATTGAAAACATGTGTCAATATAACCTCATACCATAACACCATAACTATGAGAATCATCTCAATAAATATAGAGCAATACTACACTATAAGCATTATTATCATGATCCATTAGAAAAATCAATTTCAATCACTTGCATAAAAAATGAATGCCAATGATGAAATAAGATTATTCAACATCCATCTAGGATCTAGGTTATCTTATCAACACTATTAGTGTCATGTTTTCATCAAAATATGTATTACTTTACAACAATCATTTCCTGTTCTTTCAACTAGGAATTTGACAATTTAAGAGTAAGTAGTCATTTAAGTACATCATTAAACTTCAATTGACCTCAGCATCTTGAACCTTAATATCTAGTCTTGTATTCTTCCTTCCCCAAGGAAATTTAGTGAATTCCATCATTAATATATCACTAGTCGTACAATCATTCCTTAAATCATCAATATCAAATTTAAATCCTCCGATTCTACATCAATTTACACCCTTAGCTTACCCATTCCAAGGCTTATATAGGCAAACACATATAAAAACTAAGTCATCATAGTTTAATCATGCTTAATTCTCATGTACGATGGATTGCTCGATCCTTAGTGATTTATCCATCCATTGGTAATTACCATTTTTCATCCTAAAAAAGATTTTCTTATCTCATCAAGTTAACACTTAAATATCACTTGATATATTTATTTTACATTCACCCTTCTTTAAGTTGGGATAAATATTATCTATATTTTTTTTTCCTTCTTCAAGTTGGGCTAGAGATTATTCCCTTTCACTTTTGGCTTGCAAAGACTATCTTTGGTTTAGAGTATGAAGAATTTGAACAGCTACTACCATTATCATCGACAAGGTAGTTTTATCAACATATGTTGCTCATATTATGGATTAAAATTAGAACTTTCCTTCAATTCTTAAAAACAATATATTCCTTATAATTTGGACTTCATTTAATGTCATACAAAAAGTCATCATCATCTTCTATCGGCATTAGTTGCTTCATTTTTTGTATACCTTTAGTGAATTGTATTGTTCTTTTTCTCTATTTAGTCATTAATTTATCCACATCTTAATTGAAATGTCTTCTTCACTTCCTTAGGTTGTCTCATCCAAGTTTGCATATTATGTGATTGTCTAGTACTTCATATCTAATCACTTCTTTTCAATGTCCAAGTCAAGCCTCCAAATTGTACTATCAAACATTCAAGATGCATCTTGATTTTTCTCATGCACTCCTCAATGAATGTCTACTAAAATAATTTGTTTATCTTCTTACTTTATTTATGAACATCAACATGCTATACAAAACATATCCAAAAGTTCCATTTCCTATCAATTTCCTTTAGTGTATAGTGTGACTTTGAGTTTATTGACATCTTCTTCTTCTTCTGAATCTATGAAATTCACACCTTTCTTCTATGGCATAAATAATATGAATGGTATAGTCTATGATCATTAAGTGGACTTTTCATTAACTTTTTCTTATAAAAATTGCATAAATAACCGTATATAACTCAATCTTTACATCAATATTTTCAATTAAAAAAATTTTAATATGAAAAAAAATTAACAATCTAAAATGCATCTAAAAACATCCCTTATTCAATCTTAATTTCATAAATAACTCATCATTATAATCCATTTTTTCTCTCAAATTATATTAAATCTTTAAAAAACTATATCTCATTTATAATAAAGACTATTATTGTCATCAATAATAAAAACTTTATTATTTATATCTTAAAACTAATATTCTATGATATTAGGCTAATTTTCCTTTTAGCTAAATGGTGGGACCAACTGTATTTCCTTTACCCACCATAGTTAGATTAACTTTATATATATATATATATATATATATATATATAATATATTATATATATATTATATATAATATATATATAAATAATTAATGTAATTTGATTTAAGCGTGATAACATGGAAATAATTTGCGGATATTTTCAGAAAGGGCACCTGGATTAAAGGCATATAATATTACTTATGTCAAACTTATTACATATTATTATGAAATTTAAAAATTTAATTTAATTTATATGGAAAAACTATATAACTAAAGTTTATATATACATATCAAAAAAAATTTCAAATAATTTTTTAATATACATTTCAGTTCTAAATTTACATTTGATATAACTGTTATTCATTTATGTCATTTCATTTAATTATAATTTATTTAGTTTTTTATTTATTTATTTAGTTTTTTTCTTTTTTTCTTTTCCCCAAATGAAAATATATGTAAATATCTAAAATCAGAACATACAAACTCTTTACATTAATCCATGCTATTAATAATAAATAAAAAAATATTCAATTAACTAACATATAATTTACAAAAACATAAAAAGAGAAGACTTAATTGTAAAAAGAACATATATTTTATTGTAGATTTCAGAGTCGTTGCACTAGTAGATATTGCTAGCCACAACAATGTTTTGGGGATGACTTTCTACCCAATCATAAGCTCAACTACACAAAATCTATCTACAGTTGACCACCCTTGATCCCTCAATCAATTACTACAACTAGTGAATCATTTGTCTCTCAACATTTTCCTCTTGAAAGAATGATTGTGTCTCCCTCCTTTTTCATCCATTAAATAGAACAAATTGTTCCAAAAATAAGAAGGGGATTGGAAAGGGATCCACATACACACAATGCATTTGTCAACATGCCAATTTTTATTTCTTTTTCTTAAATTTCACTTAACTCAACATTTTACTTAATTTAATTATGGTTTTTACTTTTTGTTAACTTTATATATATGTATATATGTATATAGAACTAACTTCAATTAATTATTTATTTACTATTATTATATTTTCATTATTATTTATTGGTTTTATTTATTTATATATTAATATTATTTCATCATTTTATTATTATATTATATTTGTGTACCATATAAATATTGTCTTTTTATTATGATTCATTAGAGAAATCAATTCCAGTTGCTTATATAAACGATAAATACCAACAATGACATAAGATTATCTCATAGATGAAGGAAATGTTGTGGAGGGTTGCTTCTTTGAATCTGCAGTCATTCAGATTATTTAGTGTGATTACCATAGGAAAACCCGTTGAATCCATATACCCCTCCTTGTCATTGTAGTTAATAGCTTCCATATTCATCATCTTTGTAAAGGCCCTTGTAAAGGAAAGGTGGATTTTATAAGAGAAAATAACAATATTTAATCGGAGGAAAAGCAGTGGAGTTAAAGGGTTATTAGGGAGATTAAGTAGTCCTAAGAATCTACAAATTAACTTCTCACCCTTGGTTCAATTATTAAGGACACAAAAATGATGCAATATATACATTATCTAATGAAGAGATGCTCGAGTGATGCACAAATAATGCCAAAATGACACATTTCGCGGTGAGGCGGGTTGACATCTCCTCAAGCATGCAATGCATTGTTATAATTTAGACTACCATGTTGACCTTCAAACAAAAGAAAATAAAGTATCAATGGTTTGTTAGTATTGAGCTTCCCTATTTGAGGTGAGATACAAACTCTTTTAGGAAGGTAGTTATTATCTGAGTTCAAGAGTTTCTATGGGTCTCGGCCTTAGCAGGAGAGAACTCCTACTTGTATGGGGAAAATGAGCATTCCTTCATGAGGGTTTAGACTTCGATGCTTTTATTTCCATGTTCAAAGGAAATAGGGAATGCATATTTAAAAGCATGCTTACAAGCTACCAATGCAAATGCAGACCAAGTATTTTTAAATAAGACAGGAGCTACAAAGATGATGTCATTGCCCTTGAGAAGTCCATGACGTCCACTTTTTCAAATATATATTACCTCTGTCTCACACCATTGAAATTTCATTTCCATTGTTATTCTGTTTGGGAATCCTTCATTTGAACAACAAGAAGGAAAACATAAAAATCAAATACTAGTGGAAAATATGGTGCACAAAAATTATCTAAAAAGGAGGTTGATTATAGGAATCCTTGGGCCATATAGCTAGTACTTATGGCAAGGAGACTGTTATGTGGCTAGGGTGTCATAATGGACCTAGATATGTACCTATCACTATCTGATAGACCTATCACATTATGAACACAATGATTAGTTTAATCGTTGGGAAAGTATGATTTGAGGGGGTAGCACTACCACCCCTCTTCGTAGGTCCTCTCGAGTTCTGGTTGTCACTTGAATGCAAATCCAGAGCCTCTCTAGAACTTTCCAGTTCCAATTTTTCATTTTTGAGGGTTAGGCTAGGATAGTTAGCATGTTTTTCCTGGGTCGAGCGGACTGTGTTGCATTCCAGGCCCCTCCTATCTCTCCTAGGCTTTCCTATCCCCCTTCCCAGTTTGAGATCTTCAGGTTCAGGGTTCCCCTCCTGATTTTTCCCCGATTCTCTGGCTCCTATGGGAGGCACCTACTTCCTCTATTAGGAGTTCCAGGTTTTCCCTTCCAATGTTATAGTCTCAGGGTTTGGAATTTCGAGAACTTCCCATCTGTTGCAGGTGTCATGGGATGAAGGGTCCTTAATTTCCTGTATGCCCTTCTCCTTACTGCTATAATCACCCTTCCCAGCCATGGATTCTCGGGGTTCTCCCCTGTCCTAGACTACCTTAACTCTGTAACTAAATTTGGGGTGATGTAAATTATCCCTATATAACTGCATGCCTATGTTATACTTCATGCAAAAGATGTTTTCCAAGTGAGGGGGAGGAGATTTAACATACACGTCGGCTTGGATCCGCTGTTCGATCTTCTATAGCTGTCTATGGCCATCGAGGCGTTCTCGCTCGCCACCTTCCTTCTTCTGCGTCCACATGCAACATGCATGGTTTCCCTCATACTTTGTTCTTTTAACATTCCTCTATCTTAATCTTGCCTCTAGCTGTCTCCATTTCCGTTGATCTGTGGCACACTTTCCAGCCCACTTTCATTGGGATGCTACCCAAATGTCTTGTTCTCCATGCTGCATTAATGTTTATCTTCTCCCGGCTACTCTTGCCATCCATTTGCTGACTCTACATTGCGATCTAGATCTCCGTTGTTGTCCCTTCTCGGTCTTGTTGTCATGTTCTCCATGTGCCCACCTCTTTCCATTTCTACCCCCATGCTTCTCGGGTTAGTCCTTTCTCTTTCCTCTTTCGTCATCCATGTCCTTTTGGTCCTTTCTTCCATCCTGTGCTATTATGTGGGTGATCTGTGCTGATATGCATGCACCTGCCTTCTTCCTTTTGCCCTCCTATCTACGTCATCCAAATTCTCTTGATGTCGCTGATCTACCTCGACTACTTGTTTCATCTGGTTCATTTCCTCGTTTTGGCTAAGCTCTGCTTCTCCCGCGTCTAAATGGTGCTCTTTGTTTCGGCATCCCCAGTTCGTGAGGAGATTCGCTAGTGCATTTCCTTTCCTTTTCACATGGGACGAGATAGTATATGCCAGTCGTTGAAGTTTCTTTTCAACTTCTGTGATTACCCACGTTGTCCTCCAATTTTTGCTTAGTTTTTCCGCGGTTACTCCTTGCTGTAATTATTTTATGGTGTCTACGACCAGCTTAGAATCCCCTTCTATCTACAATCTTTGGTACCCTTCTCGTACTGCTATCTCTAGTCCCCTATTTAGTGCGTGATATTCTACTTCATTGTTTATGGCAATGCCACAGTCCATTGCATATGCCTTTATGATCTTTCCTTCTTTGTCTAATATCCCTCCTATACCCACCTCCCTTGGATTTCCTTTGGTTGCCCCGTCAAAGTTTAGTTTTATGAATCCTTGGAGGGGTTCTTGTAACTTTCTTCTGTTCTTACCTTTTCTGCATCTTGTACCTTCCTTATGCTACTGGTGTTTTTTTACTTTAATTGCCAGTCGGTTCATAATGTTGGTTTCCATACCTTCTGTCTTCCAGTCTTCCTCTATCCAGTTTCCCAACATTATTGTTTCCCTGATATTCCTCATAATTTGGTTCCAGATTTCCCCTGTGTCATTTTTTTCTGTTCTGAATATTACCCTATTTCGACCTTTCCAGAGGTTCCACAGGAAGAACCCAATTGAAAGGTTCCAAGCATGGTTGAGGATTACGTTGTGATATGGCTTGCTGCTCCATAGTTCTATTGTTGTTTTAATGCTCTCTACCTTTCTTTCTTTAATCCCAAAAATTGTTGGTGATTTTGCCATAGGATGTTACTTACATTATAGGAGTTTGCGACATGCTCCATGGTTTCTTCTTGCCTTTGGCAAAGAGTGAAACACGAGGGCCCGTGCATCCCTTTCTGTCTTAATTGGTCCCAAGTCAGAGCTCTCCCATGTAGGACTTTCCAGGTAAAAAACACCACTTTTGGCCACGTTTTTAGCTGCCAGATTCTTTTCCATATTTTTGTTTCTGCATTTCCAGCTCCCCCTGTTTTCAAATGGTAGCCTTCTGATATTGTGAACATGCATTTAATGTGTTTGCCCACATCTTATTATATCTGGTCCTTCTTTGATAGCTATTTTCCTGGTTGCCAGTTCTTTGTGATAGGTAGTCCATTGATCAGTTTATGGGGCTTCAAGCTAGTCATTCTTGGTCTTCCATTGTCTCTAGTAACTGTTTTGGTCCCCTACCCAATAGTTTCTTACTGCTTCATCCACTATTTGGGTTGTGTACTGTTGTATCTCATGTAGCTGGGGTTCTTGACTGAGGGTATCTCTTTGTTGCCACCCTTCCTGCCAAAAATCTACTTTGTTTCCCTCTCGAATTTCCCAAAAGCTGTTGTCTCTTATCAGGGCTTTGTTCATATTGGCCAGGTTCCAAATCGTCGAGCCTTTCTTTTTTGTCAAGGTTCGGAGTTTACCCTCTGGTGTCCTTGCTACCTCATATTTTTGTTCCCACAACAATTTCCAGAGGTCATGCCCTCCTTGAATCCATCTCCACCATAATTTCCCCCCCATGACTTGGTTTAGAATATTAGGGTCTCTGAGTCCCAGACCTCCCTCTGATACCGACCTGCTTAACCATGTCCATGAAAGTAATGCCCATTTTTTTTATTTGTTTGCCCCTTGACATAGAAATTTTTTAGAGATTTGCACCATTTTCTGACATATGATCTTAAGGATTGCTTGACTTGCCATCTGGTAGATCGACATAGCTTGGAGGATTGATTTCAGGAGTATGAGATGGCTCGGTGTGTTGAACATTCTAAACCTCCAATTTTCCATTCTTTTTTGAATTTTCCTTATCAAACTTTTCCAATTCGCTACTCTGTATTGCTAATCACTAAGTTGTACTCCTAGGTATTTTGTTGGGAACTGCCCAATTTGGAACCCTGATGTTCTTGCCAGGAAGGCTTGGCTCACTCTTGATGTGTTGAAAAAGAAGATTTCAGTTTTCTCTTTATTCACCTCTGTTCCTAAAGCTTTGGTGAATTCTGTTAAGATCTCCCCTAGTTTTTTTGCTTCCTTGAGGTTTGCGTTGTACATCATCACATCGTCCACAAATTGTTGATGTGTGATAGTTAAGTCTCCCCCCCACAATCTTAGCCCTTTGAGTTCTCCTCTGCTTAATTTGGCATTGATTAAGTGACCTAAACCATCCGCTGCTAAGATGAACAGGAATGGTGAGAGAGGGTCTCCCTGTCTTAAGCCATGGGTAGGCTTGAGGGTATCAGTAGGGGTCCCATTTAATAGGATTGACATACTAGGAGTGGATATCATGGACATTATCCATGCTATCCATCTATCATCAAAACTGTAAGCTTGAAGTATTTCTTGTAGATATTTCCAGCCGAGTTTATCATATGCCTTCACTAAGTCAAGTTTGATCATCATTCCTTTATTTCCAGTTTTCTTTAGGGAATGAATCGCCTCTTACGCAACTACAATCCCATCCACTATTTGTCTACCTTTCACAAACGCTATTTTTTCTTTTGCTATCAACTCTGGGAGTAGGGGTTGTAATATTTTTACCATTATAGTGGCCATAATTTTGTAGCTTACATTGCATAGAGCTATCGGTCTGAAGCTATGGAGTTCTTCAACTTGATCTACTTTTGGTATTAAGGCCAGGAAAGTAGCATTCCATGCTGGGTGCATTCGTTTGTGGCTTCTTGATTCTTCTACTGCATTAACAATATCATTTTTCATGAACTGCCATGTTGCTTGAAAAAATTCTGTTGTAAAGTCATCTGGGCTAGAGGCTTTGTTTTTAGCCATTGTCTTGATTACTTCCTCAACCTCCTTTTCTGTAATCACTCGTAGAAGCGCTAGGTTTTGGTCCCTGCTTAATTACTTTTTTGGGATGAATTGTTTTATCTTTGCTATCTCCTCATTTCTGTTGCTTTGCAGCTCTGTCAATATGCCCTTGAAATGTTAGATTAGGAGATTTTCCATTTCCTCTTTCTGGATTACTCTGTTACCTTGTTTATTTTTTATGAAGAAAATTCGATTTTGCTGCCTATGTTGCAGCATTGCTCGATGGAAGAATTTTGTATTCCATTCTCCCTCTTTTAGCGACTAAACTCTTGACTTTTGGCACCACAGTGTTTCTTCCTTCTTCCTCCTTTCCTCCAGTCTGATTAGCACCTCCCCCTCTTCCTTCGCTCTCACCTTGGTTCTTCCTTCTTCTATGATTTTTTGTTGTATCCTTTTCATTGCTATTTGGGGTTGTTCCTTGTCCTTATGGATATTGCCGAATTCCTCTTTATTCCATGTCTTAATTTCACTTTTTAGCTCCTTGGGTCTCAATTGAAGTGTATGCATATTATTCTTACCTTGTATTGCTCCGTCACTTTTCTGCCACCAAGTTTCTAGCTTGTCAACTCATGTTGGGTCTCTTAGCCAAAAGGCTTCAAACTTGAAAGGTTTGTGCTGGTTTTGATTGTTCATGACAATTTCAAGTTTTATTGGCTAGTGATCCGATCCTTGGCAAGGTAAGATCGTTGCTTCATAGAATATATCTTTCCCTAGGAATTCTTCTGTGGCTAAGAACCTGTCCAATCTAGAGGCCATCTGTCTACTACCTCCTCTTCTATTATGCCAGGTATATTTTCCATTGATAGTATTGATATCAATCAATTTGAGGGCTATCTGGGTTTCCCTAAATCTCTCCATATCTGCATCCTCCTGTTGCAGTCCTCCTTTCTTTTCTTCTATGGTTGTTATCATATTAAAATCTCCTGCTATCACCTAGAGCTTTTCTGTGTGTAGGTTGCCCATTCAACTCAGCTGTGTTAGAAAGGCCTCTCTCTCGAGCGATATATGAGGCCCATAGACCACTGATACTAGGAACCACTCTTTATGTATTACCATTCTGAATCTCCCTGATAAAATCCTTCGCATTCCTATCCATAGGTCAGCCACTACTTCTGTTGGGTTCCATAATATTGCTATTCCCCCTGCACTCCCTTTTGCATCTATTGTCATACTTTCATAAGAAGGCTTGACTTTTTGTAGAATTTCCTCCATTTTTGCTCCCGTTATTTTTGTTTCTTGAAGCAACATGATCTGAGGTTTTTCTTTTTTAATCCTCTCAGCTAGGTATCTTTGCTTGCCCTTGCTGTTAAGCCCTCTTATATTCCAGGATGTAATAATCATTGAGACGGTTGGGTTGTTTGGTGGAAGACCGCAGAAAGCGGCACTACTCTTCCTGTGTTGACTAGCATTTTGCCCATTATTTGAATGGATTCTTGTAGGTTCTTCCGTCCTCTCTTCCTTTCCCTTTTTGTTGATGTTCCTGGCTATTATCCTGTTGTGTTCCAAGTTGTTCATTCATTCATGTTTTTCCACTCTCTTACTTTTCTTTGTACTTTTGGAAGATGTCTTTGTATAATTTTTTATCTTCCTCTGGGATAAACTGTTCGTCCAGGTTCTTCCACTTATCCAATAAATTTTTTAAAATTTCCTCTTCTATTGTTGAGTCATCCCCTTTATTTATGTCTACTTCCATTACTTCATACTCCTGGTGTACTTCCTTTTCTTGGGTCCCCTGTTCTTCTTGATCTTTCTGCTTATTGTTATTAGTATCCTGTTTTTCCCCCTGCCTTCATGATCTGTCTCTTCTTGGTAGTCCATCTTTCGGGTTTCTTCCTCCCCTTCTTCTGTTCGTAGTGCTTTGTACCTATTTGTCTCTTGACTTGTAGTTGGCTGGTCTTTCTTGCCTTTCTGCTGGGATTCTTTTATGGGTCATTTCTTGTGTTTTACTTTTTGAAACCCCTCATCGTCTTCATTATTTGTCCTTTGTTGCTTAGTCCTTCTCTCTTCTTCCTCTGCATTTAAAGGGCATTCCTTAAAAAGGTGTCCGTATGCATGGCATTTTCTACATCTAAATGGTATATGTTCATAGTCTGGAGCCTGCTGCTAGACCTCCTCATGACACTCGAGTTCGACTGCACTTGATATAGGGTTTGCAATGTTTATGTATACACATATTCTTGCATACAAGGTGTATTTCCCTCTTTTTGTTGATTCTGCTATTTTTATGAAACTGCCTATGGTATTCCCTATTCCTTCAAGAATATTTGGGTCCTAGAAATCCATAGGTAGTCCAAATAGTCTAACCCATACCGGGGTTGCTAGGAATTTTTCTTCGTCCGGGTTATAGCATTCCTCCCAATACCTCATAAATAACCCTGCATTATTATGGAAATATGGTCCGTTTTCAAACACTTTCTCTTTATCTTGCAGGTTTGAGAAGATTACGGTGAAAAAACCCCGTGCTCCCAGCTTCAATTCAATGTGGCCGCGTGGCTGCCATTTCTGCTAGATCCCTCTTGTTAGTTCTTTTCTGAGGGTCGAACTCTAATGAACTTGCAGATCAATGCATGATCCTTCATGTAACTTCTGCACCTTTCTAGTTTGTTCATCGGAATGACAAACCTTGATTTCTCCACTGCGCAAGGCAAACATCTTCCTTTGCTTCCTGCTTGCCAGTGCGCGCCCAGGACTGGTCTCGATGGCCTTTGTGCAGCATCCGCTTTGCTGTTATTGGTTCCTTCTCTCGCTGTCGCATCCCTATAGGAGGGGATCTCTCCCCTCCTAGTCTCCTTTGTCATTTCTAAAACGCCTGTTCACTTCTATCCATCCCTCTCCGCTAGTTTTTCGACGTGTTCAGCGCCACCTACCTCATGGTCGCAAAGTCATTAGGGTTACAGAGCTCCAAGAATCCCTCATCGTTCATTTATATAAGATAGTTCTTAAATTTATTATCTAAATATAAATATATAGTTTTTATATTTTTTTAATAAAAAAAAAAATTATTAAACCATTGTTTTTTTTAATAATTTAATATAAATAACATATATTCAATTTTATTTATATAATTTTAAATCTATGTTGAATAGAAAATTTTGATATTTCTTAAATATAGAAAATTAATATTTAATTTCAGTTCACACTTTTTGAATATCAGAAATTTTAATTCTACATTAAATAAGTATTATTTATGTTAGCTTATGCTAAAAATAAATTTTAATATTTAATAAACATATAACAAAATTAACATTTAACTTTACTCCATGTCTTCTCGGTATACTGAATAGATAATCTACATTAAAACAACCTTTACTTATATACCAAGGTTTACTTAATTGTATACGGAAATGAATATGGACAGAGGCTTGGAAAGTTGGAAATAGTTAATTCCTACTTGTCTATGGTTGTAATTTCCGAAGTGAGGAGTTTGTTCCTACATTATAGGGATTTAGTTTCTCCTAGATTAGTGTGTGGTTGAGTGAATCTCTCAACCACACTACTGTACGTCTAAGATAGCATTCCTATCTTGAGACTATTAATTGTATAAATATCTTGTAATCTCCTCATTCATTAATCAAGAGAATATATTTGATTGAGTTACTTTTATCTTGGTATCAGAGCCTAAGGGCCTAGCCCCTTGTGGGCTGGGCTGCTCCTGGGCTGAAGAGAATAAATTTTTTTTGTGTGAATATTTGTTTGTCCATAGCTAGTGGAGAGCAGAGCTATCGATCTAAACATCTCCGCTCTCGATTTCGGTCGTGTGGATGATGCGGCCACGATAAATGCAAGGGCGCGCCAGGCAAAGGAGGACATGAGAATCATCATTCCTGAGGAAACCATGCTTTGCCTGTGTGATTCTTGCGAGGAGTCTGATAGTGATCGGGATCTCCAGCGGTGGCCAACTCCAACCGAGGACCGCTGCGGTGGAAAGCCGTCAGGGTAAGATCAGCAACCGTTTGATGAGAGTTTTGATCTTGGGTGTCGGGGGTTTTGGAAAAGTCTATAAGGGGCAACTTGAGGATGGAACTAATGTAGCTGTGAAACGAGGTAATTCCAACTCTCAGCAAGGTTTTGCAGAATTTCAGACAGAAATTCATATGTTATCCAAGCTAATTTTGCAGTGTGCGTTTAAATAAAAAAGGCCGGAGGAATCGACGAGCATTATCCAGGCCCTGTAGCAATCGACATTGTAGAAGTTGTGTCCATAGTCTCAGGGTTCCATGGCCATGACGATGGCAGCGGGAGCTGCATTTTGTACGTTACCCTCGTTGTCCTCCTCATCAGAATTGAATAATTGGAAACCCTTGAATTCCAATACCCACCTGCACTTCGACTATAACAGGAGCCTAAACACTGCCAGATTATCAGTGAGAGCCATGCCCTCGTCGACCGGCGTCCTGACGCAGGATCAATTGAAAAAATTGGCTGCAGAGAAAGCCGTGGAATATGTGGAGAGCGACATGGTGCTGGGATTGGGCACCGGCTCCACCGTTGCCTTTGCCATGGCCAGAAACGGGGAGCTTATGAAGGCCGGGGAGCTGAAAGACATCGTGGGCGTCCCCACCTCCAAGCTTCAACAGTGAGAACAATCCGTTTTTGTTCAAGGAGTATTTGATCAATGTGACTTCTGGATCAGAATGGGTGGACCCATTATTCATTCTGTGAATGATATGCTGTGGAGAACATGGGAGAGTGATGATAGATACTTGTCTGTGAGATCTGCTGCTCAGAGTTTCAGGGTTGATCCTGAGACAATCAGGTATTCTGATTCTAAGGTTTCGCCCAATATTGCACCCAATTCGGTTTATGCCACAACCGAAGTGATGGGAGATGCCGAGATATCTTCCTTTTTTGCTTGATTTCTGTTGGAGATGGCTCCAAGAGATGAGCTGCAGAACTGTGGAAGAGGAGTCGGTCAGACTACGGCGAAAGAAGTGCATTTCAGAGGTGTGAGGAAGCCTTGGGGTCGATTCGCGGCGGAGATCCGAGATCCCGAGTTTGGCTCGGTACTTTGTTACGGCAGAAGAAGCCGCGAGGGCTTATGATAATGCATCTCCCAGGAATCAATCGCACCACGCGGAGGAAGATGAGAAGGAAGTTGCGTCCTGGCGGATTCGCAAACGGGACCCTCGGCTTACCATGCAATTCCCCGTCAAGAAAACGCAATTTCATATTACCAATGATGTCTCCACTCTGAAGGAATCTCATAGACTTGCTGCTTTTGCTTCGATTACAAAACTTTCGTGGTCACGCTTCTCAATTCCGATCGTTGAGGCCCAGAGTCATCCCAATTTTCGGCCATTTTTAAAGCTCGAATGATACTCCACGATGATGAGGGGCCTGCACTGGAAGATGCTCACCGCGTTCAGTATTTCCAAACGTAACCCGTGACCTCATATCGGAACGTTGGCAATGATTTATTATATTTATAGTGCGCTCTCACCCACGGTTTCGTTCACTGTACAAAAGCTTCTTTTGAACCAGTATTTTATCATTCCATGCTCGGTCTTGTGGTCTCTTCTGTGTAATTACTGTCACAGCAAATATTATTTAGTGGGCATACTTGTAGTTATGGCTGTTGTGCCAATATTCTCTGATGCTTGCTATAATTACAAGGCCATTTTTTAATTTTGGGGATTCAACCTCTGATACGGGTGGCATCCAGAGCGCCTTGACGAACGTTGGGTCAATGCTGATCTCGGCTCTTATGGTTGGATTGGGGATCATTTGCGCGCATGGTGGGTGGCTTTTGGTTTGGACGAGCAGGATCCCGCGGTCGGATTCTTGTCCTTCCTCGGTGGTGGTGGATCCCAACTCCCGGTGGTGTGGTGTGTGCCGAGCAAGCCGCCAATGCAGATAGCTGGTTATGATTCATGACATTTCCAGACTCTAATAGTTGCTGTTATGTTTAGGAAAGAATCATCTTTGGGCATGGGTAGAGAAATTAAATTTGAAGAGTTTATGTTGTATTCTCTTGGGAGCATGTTTAAATATTATTGGCCTTATTGAGCCTAGCTAACTCAATGTAGGTGAAGTTATTTTGTTAGAATTCGCGACTCTAACGAATGACAGGTTCATGGAAGTTCCAAGAAGATATTTGACAAAGATGCCCAAGATGTGAACTTGGGATAAAGCAGCAGCAACAATGTTGATGGTGGACAACAAAGTAGATTTTTTTTAGTGTGGTTTATGGGATAGACTCCCTAAGATATTATTGTAATAGTCATTGTATGTACTAGAAACTTCAAATGTTGAAATGTAAGCCTTGCTAAGGCATTTGAAAGTTCGTGGTGATCTCAAAACCACTTTGTAATAGTTTGTGGTCAGCCTGAAACCATTTATAAAGCCTTAGTGGCTATAGGAGTTGCCCGGTGGTGGCAAAGTGAGATCCTTGATCACTCGGTGGTAGCAGATCGGATCTACCCGGTGGTGGCGAAGTGAGATCCTTGATCGCTCGGTGGTAGCAGATCGGATCTGCCCGGTGTGCGAAGTGAGATCCTTTTGATCGCTCGGTGGTAGCAGATCGGATCTGCCCGGTGGTGGCGAAGTGAGATCCTTGATCGCTCAGTGGTAGCAGATCGGATCTGCCCGGTGGTGGCGAAGTGAGATCCTTGATCGCTCAGTGGTAGCAGATCGGATCTGCCCGGTGGTGGCAAAGTGAGATCCTTGATCGCTCGGTGGTAGCAGATTGGATCTGCCCGGTGGTGGCAAGTGTACACAGGAGCTTTATGCTCGTAGGAGCAGGTGGGCTGCAGTAACACCTGGCTCAGACTCAGATGATTCTTTCTGAGTAGAAGGGGATTGGCGTTTTTCGCGCTGACAACAACGCCAGGAAGGCCAATTGGCGCGTCTGTTAGGCCATTAATCGCGCCAATGACGCGGGTTTATCATTCAGGATCGCGCCAATTCACCTTCAAGTGGATCTGCAGGAAAGGCAGATCAGATCAATTTAGCTGTACTGGAAACGCCAAATTTGCAGATTGTGGATCTGTCCGAGGGCGGCAGATTGTGTCTTTGGAGGTTTTGTACATGAAATTCGTGTGATGATGATGGTGGATTTGACTATCATGACAAGTAGTCATTAAGGGGGGGAGTTGGAAATAGTTAATTCCTACTTGTCTATAGTTGTAATTTCCTAAGTGAGGAGTTTGTTCCTACATTATAGGGATTTAGTTTCTCCTAGATTAGTGTGTGGTTGAGTGAATCTCTCAACCACACTACTGTACGTCTAAGATAGCATTTCTATCTTGAGACTATTAATTGTATAAATATCTTGTAATCTCCTCATT